>JAIUJO010003535.1:47500-53449 GCA_023846275.1 Vanilla planifolia | reverse complement strand
AAGAATAAGAAACGAATGAAGAAGAAGAAGAAGAGGAAAAAGTGGTAGAAGAAGAAGAAGAAGAAGAAGGCGAAGGAGAAGAAGAAGTAGAAGAAGAGGAAGCAGAAGAAGAAGAAGAAGAAGAAGAAGAAAACAAGAAGAAGAAGAGGAAGAAGAACAAGAAGAAGAAGAAGAAGATAAAGAAGATGAAGAAGCAGAAGAAATTGAAGAAGAAGAAGAAGATGATGAACAAGAAGAAGAAGTTGAAGAACAAGAAGAATTGGAAGATGAAGAAGAAGAGGAACTAGTAAAAGTAGTGGAGGAGGAGGAGGAGGAAGAAGAAGAAGGAGGAGGAGTAGTAGAAGATGAAGAAGTCAAAGAAGAAAAAAAGAAAGACAAAGAAGAAGAAGAAGAAGATGATGAAGAAGAAGAAGACAATGAAGAAGAAGAAGAAGAAGATGATGATGACGATGCCGAAGAAGGAGAAGAAGAAGAAGTAGAAGTGGAGGAAGAAGAAAAGAAGAAGAAGAAGACAACAAAGAAGAAGAAGTACGAGAAGAAGAAGAAGAATAAGTAGAAGAAGAGGAAGAAGAAGAAGAAGACGAAGAAGAAGAAGAAGGAGAAGAAGAAGAAGAAGAAGAAGAAGAAGAAGAAGTCAAATGAAGAAGAAGAAAAAGAAACAAAGAGGAAGAAGAAGAAGTACTAGATGTAGTATTTGTAGTAGTAGTGGTGGAAGAAGAAGAAGAAGAAAAGAAGAAGAAGATGAAGAAGAAAAAGAAGCAATGATGATGAAGAAGAAGAAAAAAAGGAAGAACATGAATAAGAAGACGAAGAAGAAGATGAAGAGTAAGAAGAAGAATAAGAAGAAGAAGAAGAATAAGAAGATGATAAAGAAGAGGAAGAAGAAGGAGTAGAAGAAGACGAAGAAGAGGAAGAAGAGGAAGAAGAGGAGGAAGAAGAAGGAGAAGAAGAAGTAGAAGAAGAACAATTGGAAGAAGAAGAAGAAGAAGAGGAAGGTAAAGAAGAGTAGGAAGACAAAGAAGAAGAAGAAGAGAAAGAAGAAGAAGAAGTAGAAGAAGTAGAATAAGAAGAAGTAGAAGAAGAAGAAGAAGAAGAAGAAGAAGAAGATGAAGATGATGAAGGAGAAGAAGTAGTAGTAGAAGAAGAAGAAGAAGAAGAAGAAGAATAAGAAGAAGAAGAAGAAGAAAAAGAAGAAGAAAAAGAAGAAGATGAAGAAGTTGAAGAAGAAGAAGAATTAGAAGAGGAAGATGAAGAAGAAGAAGATGAAGAATAAGAAGAAGAAGAATAAGACGAACAAGTGGAAGAAGAAGAAGAAGAAGGAGAAGAAGAAGAAGAAGAAGATGGTGAAGTAGAAGAAGAAAAAAAAGAAGTTGAAGAAGAAGAAGACAAAGATGAAGAAAAAAAAAAGAAGAACAAGAAGAAGAAGAAGAGGAAGAAGATGATGAAGAAGAAGAAGAAGAGGAAGAAGAGATAGAAGAAGAAGAAGATGAGGAAAACGAAGAAAAAGAAGAAGAAGACGAAGGTAAAGAAGAAAGGGATGAAAATAAAGAAGATGAAGAAAAAGAAGAAAAAGATGAAGAAGAAGAAGCGGAAGAAGTAGAAGAAATATAGGAAGAAGTGGAAGAAGACGAAGAAGAAAAAGTAGAAGAAGAAGAAGAAGAAGAAGAAGAACAATAAGAAGTAGTAGAAGGAGAAGAATAAGAAGAAGAAGAAGAGGAAAGAGAAGAGGAAGAAGAAGAACAAGAAAAAGATGAAGAATTTTAAGAAGAAGATGAAGAAAAAGAAGTAGAAGTAGAAGAAGAAGAAAATGAAGAAGAAAATGAAGAAGAAGAAGAAGAAGAAGAAGAAGAAGAAGAACAAGAAGAAGAAGAAGAAGAAGAAGTAGAAGAAGAAGAAGAAAAAGAAGAAGAGGAAGAAGAAGAAGAAGAAGAAGAAGAAGAAGAAGAAGAAGAAGAAGAAAAAGAAGAAGAGGAAGGTAAAGTAGAAGAGGATGAAGAAGAAGAAGAAGAAGAAGAAGAAGAAGAAGTAGAAGAAGTACTAGAAGAAGAAGAAAAAGAGGAAGAAGGGGAAGAAGATGGCGAAGAAGCAAAAGAAAAAGAAGAAGATGAAGAAGAAGTAGAAGAGGAAGAAGAAGAAGAAGAAGAAGAATAAGAAGAAGAATAAGAAGAAGAAGAAGAACAACAACAAGAAGAAGAATAAGAAGAAGAAGAAGAAGAAAAAGATGCAGATTTTGAAGAAGAAGAAGAAGATGATGATGATGATGAAGAAGATGAAGATGATGAAGAAGAAGAAGAAGTGGAAGAAGAAGAAGAAGGAGAAGAAGAAGGTGATGATGATGAAGAGGAAAAGGAAGAAGAAGAACATGATGAAGAAGTAGAAGAACAAGGAGAAGAAGGAGAATAATAATAATAAGAAGTAGAAGAAGACGAACAAGTCGAACAAGAAGAATTAGAAGAAGACGAAGAAGGAGGAGAAGAAGAAGAGGAAGAAAAAGGCGGGAAATAAGAGGAAGAAGAAGAAGAAGGACAAGATGATGAAGAAGAAGAAGAAAAAGAAGAAGATGATGATGAAGAAGAAGACAACTACGAAGAAGAGGAAGAAGAGCAAGAAGAAGAAGAAGAAGAAGATGAAGTAAAAGAAGAAGAAGAGGAAGGTACAGAAGAAAAGGAAGAAGAAGAAGAAGAAGAAGTAGAAGAAGAAGAAGTAGAAGAAGAAGAAGAAGGAGAAGCGGAAGAAATAGAAGAAGAAGAGGAAGAAATGGAAGAAGAGGAAGAAGTGGAAGAAGAGAAGAAGAAGAAGAAGAAGAAGAAGAAGAAGTTGAAGAAGAAGTAGAAGAAGAAGAAGAAGAAGAAGAGGAAGAAGAAGAAAAAGAAGAAGAAGAAGATGTTATAGAAGATGAAGAGGGAGAGGAAGAAGAACAAGAAGAAGAAGAAGATGTTATAGAAGAAGTAGAAGAAGAAGGAGATGTAGAGGGAGAAGAAGAAGAAGAGGAAGAAGAAGAAGAAGAAGAAGTAGAAGAAGAAGAAGAAGTAGAAAAAAGTGGAAGAAGAAGAAGGGGAAGAAGAAGAAGAAGATGAAGAAGAAGTAGAAGAAGAAATTGAAAAAGAAGAAGAAGAAGAAGAAGAAGAAGAAGTAGGTAAACGAGAAGATGAAGAAGAAGAAAAAGAAGAAGAAGAAGAAGAAGAAGCAGAACATGAAGACGAACAGGAGGAAGAAGAAGAAGAAGAAGTAGTAGTAGAAGAAGAAGAAGAAGAAGAAGAAGAAAAGAAGGAGGAGAAGAAGAAGAAGTAGAAAAAGAGGATGAGAAAAAGGCGAAAAAGAAGAAGAAGAAGAAGAAGAAGAAGTAGAAGAAGAAGAAGAAGGTAAAGAAGAAGTGAAAGAAGAAGAACAAGAAAAAGAAGAGAAAGTAGTAGAAGAAGTAGAAGGAGAAGAAGAACTTGGAGTAGGAGTAGAAAAAGAACAAGAAGAAGAATAAGAAGATGAAGAAGAAGAAGATGAAGAAGAAGTGGAAAAAGAAGATGAAGAAGAAGAAGAAGATGATGATGATGATGAGGAAGAAGAAGAGAAAAGAAGAAAAAGAAGTATTATGGTATACTACACAGTATACCTTTTCATTCCAAAGAAAATATATTCATTAGTGAGTGCATATTGTAAACTACTTGTGTGAATGTGTGCATGCTGTAATCTGGTATCAGAGCCATGGTGCACTTCTTGTAAATATATTTGTACTTTTTTTAAGCTTTTATGTGGAATAAAATCATGTTTTGTTAAACTCTTTTGTATGTGTTTTTTGTTTAGAAAACTCGTTTGTGCGATGGGTTAGATTTTTTTGATTAAATTATTTTCTATCGATATTGTATCTTCTCTACACCTTGTAGTAGGAAATGAAACCAGGTTGTGCTCATATTCTATGTAGCAATCTTCTAAGGATGGTAGTTGATGTTTGAATCCTCAACTTCCCTATAAAGCCATGGGAAACCATAGGGGTTTTTGGAATAGTAGATGTTGACATAGAATATTTGTTCAAAAAAATACAATACAGAAATAGAAAAAAATTAAATTAAAAAAATCATAACCTTTTTTACAAACTTTTTTGTGTTAAAAGAAACACAAAAACACTTACTACGTGAAGAACTTATTTATTCCAGACGACACTTATAAGTGTCAAATTATAAAATATACAATGGATTGTGAACATATAATCCACACACCAAACACAATACATCCTACTACAGTAAGAAATGAGTGTAATCTTATCATAGCAAAAATCTTGAACTTTATCGTTGATCAACACAGAGAGATAAAAGTTAAACTTCAAAACCTCGAATAAAAACAAAAGTTCCTATACACAGGAACAAAATTGACCAAACATTAGATGTTTAAATTAAATTTGTCAAAAGATGTTACGGACTTAAATAAATTAGACAAATCCATTTACCAAAAGTTCCTAAAACTTCAACAAAAGGAACAACTTGGTGAAATTTCTAAAAAAAATATCTATGATTTTTTAGAACAAAATCATGAAGTCATTGACTTTTTCAAACACCAAGGACAAAAGGATATCTCTGAAGATGAATACCAAATAAAAATTCATGAGCGAGGAGAAAGTAGTCGCAGTACTATGTATCTTCCAACACAACCGGTTTGTCCCACAACCACCTTCTCTAGAGATGGAGATGAGAGAATCTCAAGGAGATAACATTGGGCCTAAAGCTCAAGTACCTACTCAACCATCGTATTCTACGATGTTAAACTATGGTAAAAGATCGGATTGAAAAAGTTACCATAAAAATTGAAAAAGACACATAGAAAGTAGCGGTAAAGACACAACTTTGGGTCTTACATTCCACATTGACAAAATTCCATATAAAAAAACTTACGAAATATTGTATATATTGGACACAAAAAAATAAAAGAAACCCTCTTTAGCCTTTAACCATCAATAAATGTTAGCAAATATATCCAATATGCCACTTCTTGTTGGCAAGGACATGCATTAACTTGGTTTAACTGCATATTTACTTTTGGTTTTTGTAAATTTACTCGAAGTATATTCTACTATTTTGCTTGTATTTGCAATAAGGACACCAGACTAGAAAAGGTTAGAGGCATCAGTTTGCAAAGTTATTTTATCTTCTTCTTTGGGAAAATAAAGAATTTGTTTTGTAAAAAATTCTTTGTTACATTTCTCTTTGTTCATCTTTTGTCAAAGAGATTGGCATTTTTTTAAGTATTCCGATGATGAGGTTGTTCGAAATTTGTTATTTTTTATTTAGCCTATTCTTAGGCTAATTTGTTTTGTAATAATTTTATTTTAGAAAAAATTTTGGTACTTGTCCATAATTTAAGAGTCCTACAAATGTTTGTAGTGGTTTTAAATTAGTAAAAGTCTCAGAGAAGTCTTTTACACTTGTATATATATATATAGGTATTTCATTTTTGAGTATTTAGATTTTAATTGTTTAATTTTTGTTTTGTTAAAGAAGCTGATGGATGTTTGATCATCATCTCCTTTTAGTCTTACATTTACTTCCATTTGCTGAAAAATGTGTGTGTGTTTATTTAAAAACTGAGATTTAAAGATGAAGCTTTATAAATCTCATTTTTCTCTCAAATGGGAATAGCCTCTTTTAATTTTTTTTCTAAGTTTTCATCTATTATTTCAAATTGTTCTCCTATACTATCAGATAGTTTAGATGCATTTACTTCTTCATAAGTAATAGTGTTCATATTTACTCTAAATTCTTTGTATTTTATAAACATTAAGCTATTCTAATTCAGTTGTAAGTATGAGGAAATTTTCATATTTATATACAACTAATAAGCCAATTGGATCATTAAGTTTGATTAAGTAATCCCAATCTTCTAGAAGAAGAACAAGAAGAAGATGAAGAAGAAGAAAAGTAAGAAGAAAAAGAAGAAGAAAAAGTTGTAGAAGAAGAAAAGTAG
>JAIUJO010003535.1:27500-37500 GCA_023846275.1 Vanilla planifolia | reverse complement strand
TTGTAAAAGAAGAAAATGAAGAAGAAGACGAAGGTAAAGAAGAAGAGCATGAAGAAGAAGAAGTTGAAGAAGTAGTAGAAGAAGAAGAAAAAGAGAAAGAAGTGGAAGAAGATGAAGAGGATGAAGAAGAAGAAGAAGAAGAAGAAGAATAGGAAGAAGAAGAAGAAGCAGAATAAGAAGAAGAATAACATGAAGAAGAAGAAAAAGAAGAAGAATAAGAAGAAGAACAAGAAGAAGAAGAAAAAGATGTAGATTATGAAGAAGAAGAAGAAGAAGAAGAAGAAGAACAAATAGAAGAAGAAGAGGAAGAAAATGAAGAAGAAGAAGAAGAGGAGGAGGAGGATGAAGATGATGAATAAGAAGAAGTGGAAGTAGAAGAAGAAGAAGAAGAAGGTGATGATGATGAAGAAGAAAAGGAAGAAGAAGAAGTAGAAGAACAAAGAAGAAGAAGTAGAATAATAAGACGAAAAAGAAGAAGCAGAAGAAGACGAAGAAGGAGAAGAAGAATAAAAGATGATGAAGGTGAGGAAGAAGAAGAAGAAGAAGAAGGAGAAGTTGATGAAGATGAAGAAGAAAAAGAAGAAGACGAAGAAGAAGAAGAAGACAACTACAAAGAAGAGGAAGAAGAGCAAGAAGAAAAATAATAATAAGAAGAAGAAGAGGAAGAAGTGAAAGAAGAAGGAGAAGAAGAAGAAAAAGAAGAAGAAAAGGATGGTAAAGAAGGAAAGGAAGAAGATGAAGAAGAAGAAGTAGTAGAAGAAGAAGAAGAAGAAGCAAAAGAAGTAGAAGTAGAATAAGAAGAAGTGGAATAAGAAGAAGAAGAAGAAGAAGAAGAAGAAGAAGAAGAAGAAGTAGAAGAAGAACAGGAAGAAGAAGAAGAAAAAAGAAGAAGATCAAGAAGAAGAAGAAAAAGATTAAGATTTTGAAGAAGAAGAAGAAGATGGAGAAGAAGTAGAAGTAGAAGAAGAAGAAAATGAAGAAGAAGATGAAAAAGAAGAAGTGGAGAAGAAGAAGACAAAGAAGATGAAGAAGAAGAAGAAGAAGAAGAAAAAGAAGAAGTAATAGAAGCAGTAATAGAAGAAGATGTAGAAGAAGAAGAACAACAACAACAAGATGATGAAGAAAAAGAAGACGAAGATAACGAAGAAGAAGAAGTTGAAGAAGAAGAAGAAGAAGAAAAAGTAGCAGAAGAAGAAGAAGAAGAAGAAGAAGAAGAAGAAGAAGAAAAAGAAGTAGAAGAAGATGGAGAAGAAGAAGTAGACCAAGAAGATGGGGAAGAAGAAGAAGAAGAAGAAGAGGAAGAACAATAAGAAGAACAAGAAGAAGAAGAAGACAACAAAGAAGAAGAACATGAAGGCAAAGAAGAAGAAGAGGAGAAGAAGGCAAAGATGATGAAGAAGAAGAACAAAAAGAAGAAGAAGAAGAACAAGAAAACAACGATTAAGAAAAAGAAGAAGAAGAAGAAGAACAAAAAAAAGATGAAGATTTTGAAGAAGGAGAAGAAGGAGAAGAAGAAGTAGAAGTAGTAGAAGAAGAAAATGAAGAAGTGAAAAAAAGTAAAGAAGAGGAAGAAGAAGAAGTAGAATAAGAAGAAGAACAACAAGGAAAAAGAAGAAAAACAACAAGAAGAAGAAGAGGAAGAACAGGAAGAAGAAGACGAAACGGAGGAAGAAGAGGAAGAAGAGGAGGAAGTAGAAGAAGAAGAACAAAAAGAAGTAGAAAAAGAATAAGAATAAGTAGAAGGTAAAGGAGAGGAAGAAGGAGAAGAAAAAGAAGAAGAAGGAGAAGAAGAAGAAGAAAATGAGGAGAAAAAAGGTAAAGAAGAAGTAGAAGAAGAAGAAGTACTACATGTAGTTGTAGTGGTAGTGGTAGAAGAAAAAGAAGAAGAAGAAGAGAAAGAAGAAGGAGAAGAAGAAAAAGAGGAAGGGTAAGAAGGAGAAGATGAAGAAGATGAAGAAGAGGAAGAAGAAGAACAAGAAGAAGAAGAGGAAGAGCAGGAAGGAAAAGATGAAGAACAGGAAGAAGAGGAAGAAGTGGAAGAAGAGGAAGAAGAAGAAGAAGTAGAAGAAGAAGAATAAGAATAAGAAGAAGATAAAGAAGATGAAGAAGAATAGGTAGAAGAAGAAGAAGCAGAGGAAGGTGAAGAAGAAGAGGAAGAAGAAGTAGAAGAAGATGAAGAAGAAGAAGAAGCAAAAGAAGAAGAAGAAGAAGAGGAAGAAGTGGAAGAAGATGAAGTAAGAAGAAGAAAAAGAAGAAGAAGAAGAAGAGAAAGAAGAAGCAGACATAGAAGAAGAATAAGAAGAAGAAAAAGAAGAAGAACAAGAAAAAGGAGAAGAACAAGAAAAAGAAAAAGAAGAAGAAAAAATGAGGATTTTGAAGAAGAAGAAGAAGAAGAAGAAGAAGAAGAAGAAGAAGAAAAAAGAAGAAGAAGAACAAGATGAAGAAGAAAAAGTAGTAGTAGAAGAAGAAGAAGAAGAAGAAGAAGAATAAAAAGAAGAAGAAGAAGAAGAAGAGGACGAAGAAGAAGGTGATGGTGAAGAAGAAGAAGAAGAAGGCAAAGATGATGAAGAAGAAGAAGAAAAAGAAGAAGAAGGCAAAGATGATGAAGAAGAAGAAGAAAAAGAAGAAGATGAAGAAGAAGTAGACAATAATAAAGAAGAAGAAAAAAAAGAAGAAGATGAAGAAGAGGAGGAAGAAGAAGAAGAAGAAGAACAAGAGTAAGCAAAGGGAGAAGAAGAAGAAGAAAAAGAAGAAGAAGAGGAAGGTAAAGAAGAAGAGGATGAAGAGGAAGTAAAAGAAGAAGAAGAAGATGAAGCAAAAAAAGTAATTGAAGAAGAGGTTGAAGTGGAAGAAGATTACGAAGAAGAAGAAGAAGAAGAGGAGGAAGAAGAAGAAAATGAAGAAGATCAAGAAGAAGAAGAAGAAAAAAAGATAAAGATTTTTAAGAAGAAGAAGAAGAAGAAGAAGAAAATGACGATGAAGAATAAGAAGAAAATGAAGAAGAAGAAGAAGAAGAAGAAGAAAGAAGAAGAAGAAGAAAGAAGAAGAAGTAGTAGTAGAAGAAGAAGAAGAAGAAATAGAAGGAGAAGAAGAAGATGATGAAGAAGAAGAAGAAGATGAAGATGAAGAAGAATTAGAAGAAGAAGAAAAAGAAGAAGAAGAAAAAGAAGAAGAAGAAGAGGAGGAAGAAGAAGATGAGGAGAAAAATGGTAAAGAAGAAGTACTAGATGTATTAGAAGACATTATGGTAGAAATAGAAGAAGCATAAGAAGAAGAAGGAGAAAAAGAAGAAGAAGAAGAAGAAGAAGAAGAACAAAAAGAAAAGGATGATGAAGTTGAGGAAGAAGAATAGGAAGAACATGAAGAAGAAGAGGAAGAAGAGGAAGAAAAACAAGAAGAGGAATAAGAATAAGAATAAGAATGACAAAGAATAAGAAGATAAAGAAGAGGAAGAAGAAGAAGAAGACAAAGAAGCGAAAGAAGAGTAAGAAGAAGAACGGGAAGAAGAAGAAGAGAAGGGGAAGGAGAAGAGGAAGAAGAAGAAGACGAAGAAGAGGAAGGTAAAGAAGAAGAGGAAGAGGAAGAAGAAGAAGAAGAAAAAGAAGAAGAAGAAGAATAAGAAGAAAAAGAACAAGAAAAAAAGATGAAGATTTTGAAGAAGAAGAAGAAGTAGAACAAGAAGAAGAAGAAAATGAAGAAGTAGAAGAAGAGGTTGAAGAAGAAGAAGAAAACGAAGAAGAAGAAGAAGAAGAAAAAGAAGAAGAAGATGATGATGAAGAAGAAGAAGGAGAAGAAGAAGGGGAAGAAGAGGAAGAAGAAGAAGAAGATGATGAACAAGAATAAGAGGAGGATGAAGAAGAAAAAAAAGAAGAAGATAATGATGAAGAAGAAGAACAAGCAGATGAAGAAGAAGAAGCAAAAGAAGTGGAAGAAAAGGAGAACAAGAAGAAGAAGAAGAGGAAGAAGAATAAGATGAGGAAGAAGAAGAAGAAGAAGAAGAAGAAGAAGAGGAAGACGAAGATGAAGAAGAAGAGGATGAAGAAGAAGAAGAAGAAGAAGAAGAGGAGGAGGAAGAAGAAGAAGAAGAAGAAGAAAGAGAAGAATGAAGAAGAAGAAGAAAAACATGAACAAGAAGAAGTGGAAGAGAAAGAGGAAGAAGAAGAAGAAGAAGAAGCAGAAGAAGAACAAGAAGATTAAGAAGATGAAGCAGAAGCAGAAGAAGAAGAAGAAGAAGAAGAAGAAGAAAAAGAAGGAGAAGAAGAGGAAAAAATGGAAGAAAAAAAAGAAGTAAAAGAAGAACAAGAAGGGGAAGAAGTTGTAGTAGAAGAAGAAGAAGAAGAGGATTGGGAAGAAGAGGAAGAAGAAGAAGAAGAAGAAGAAGACGAAGAAGAAGAAGAATAGAAAGAAGATGAAAAAGAAGAAAAAGAAGATGATGAGGACAAAGAAGAAAAAGAAGAAGAAGAACAAGGAGTAGAAGAAGAAGAATAAGAAGAAGAAGAAGAAGGAGAAGAAGTATAAGATTAGGAGGAAAAAAAGGAGTAGTAGTAGTACTTCAAGAAGAAGAAGAAGAACAACAAGAAGAATAAAAAGATGTTATTAAAGAAGTAGAAAAAGAAGAAGAAGAAGAAAAGGAAGAGGAGGATGGAGAAGAAGAAGTAGAGGAAGAATTGGAACATGACGAAGAAGAAGAAGTCGATGAAAAAGAAGAAGAATAAGAAGAAAAAGACGAAGAAGAGAAAGAATAGAAAATAGGGGTAGAAGAAGAAGAAGATTAAGAAGAATAAGAAGTAGAAGAAGGACAAGGAGAAGAAGTAGAAAAAGTAGAAGAAGAAGAGGAAAAAGAAAAAGAAGAAGAATAAGATGCAGAAGAAGAGGAAAAGCACAAAGAAGAGGAAGAAGAAGAAGATGATGATGATGACGAGGAAGAAGAATGAGGAAGAAGAAGAAGAAGAAGAAGAGGAAGAAGAGAAGAAGAAGAAGATGATGATGAAAAAGAAGAAACCGAAGAAGAAGAATAAGAATAAGAACAAGAACCAGAAGAAGATGTACATAACAGCCTTACTTTTTCTTCATTTCATTTTTGTTGAAAGAGCTCTTTGAGACGAGTCCAATGGTACTTAGTTTGTAATTTTTGGAGTTCTAACGAATAAATTATTGATTTTTGAAGATTTGGATAGATTTGTAATATTGAGGATATATTTGTAATTTTGTAAATGTTGGCATAGTTCAATTCATTTTGGCAGAATGCATATTTGTAATTTTAAAGTTGTTGGCTGTGCTAGGTATATATGTAATTTTAGGAATTTTGACACAGGTTTATTTCTCCGAGCAGAGGATATTTGTGCAAATGAAAAAGTTGGGAAGGGTGTTATGCAAAAATGCGGTTCATGGCAAGTCGGTTCCAACTGCATTATAAAAGCCGAAGCAGGGTGCATTTTGAAAAGCATTTCTGCAAAGAACACCGACTACGGGGAGGTTGTCGGGGTGCGAGGCCGAGATTTCCGATGACTCCCGTCATGCTCAACGAGGTTTCGGCATGCTATAATAACGGCTAACAAGGATTCCGTGAATTCCGGCATGCGAAGGTGACGGTCGGCGTAAATTTCCATAAGGTAAGAAATAATTTATTCGTCATCAGGGTTATGTAAGTTCTCCGGTGAGCAGCGGAGATAGATAGGGCGGAAGTCGAGCTGAAATCAATCGGTTTTGGGTGTGAATCGGCCAGTCCAGCGCCGACGAAATATTTTGGTTCCGTCGGACGCACAGGAGAGAGAGAGAGAGGAGGGGACCAGTCTAGGTTTGGACCGGGTCGCGTGGCTGAATCGAGCGAGTTGGGCACGACCGGTCTACGCGACGAGAAACCAGCAAAAACAAATAACCGAAATTAAAGAATTTGGATTTTCATGTTTGGGAAAGCTTTTAGAAAAGCAATTTTTGCTACAGTATCAACGGAAGCCAAAATATCAGAAATTAAATTACAGGAAATTTTGGGATTTTTTGAGGAATCATTTGGGAACAACTTTTAGAAAGTAATTTTGGCAAATAAGTATATTTTAAATTGATTATTTTTACATTTATGAGCTTGTAGGACATTAAGAAAACAAATTAGAAGTGGACAAGATGATTGGTACAGTAAATCCAGGTACATAAATTCCTAACACTGTGAATATTATATGTTTTTACATGCTTTTCTTACTATTATAGTATTTTGATTGTTGCATATGTTGTTTATGGCATAAAAAGGAAGAAACACTATGGTATGTATTAGTTATGCATTTGTATGAAAACTAAAATGGAAGAAAGAACATGGTATGATAATGAAATAAAAAGGAAGAAACAATACGGAAAGAAAGGTCTTTTGATATGGTATAATTGTTTAGAATTATGATTGAAAATGGTAGTAAAAAAATGGATTCCCAGAGAACATTATCCTCACCACTAGGCTCAGCATGTGTTGCAAGGTATCGATCTTTGGATTAGATATCTACCTAGTGTTATATGTTATGTGCTATGACTCCATGATGATTTACACCAGGCTCAGCATGTGTTGCAGGGTATGATACCATACCTGCCTGGTGGCACTAGGCTCAACATGTGTTGCAAGGTATCTATCTTCGAATTAGATATCTGCCTAGTGTTATGTGCTTGGTTGGATGCAAGCTGGAGGTCATTTATTGATGATGATTGGATCCAGAGGACAATGTGTCAAAGGGAATTGGGCCCGATAATAACATACTATATAAGAAAGTGGCATTTCTTTTGTGGCTTTTCATCTGGCAATATATATGACATCTGGTATGGTTTTATCTTTATCAATATGACTCATATTTATTATTCATGGTAATTTGATCTCTTTTTCATAATTGGTTAGATATTGTGACTTATCTACTGAGATATGTAAAATCTCATTTAGTGCCTACATCACAGGTCATGAAACCATTGCATCGAGAGATGGGAATGGTGCTACTACAGAAGAGCTATTTTCAAGAGATGTGTGAAAGAGTGAGAGCTTAGTGTGATTAATGTTTAAAAAAACATGTCTTTTTATATATACTTTGGATTTTAGAATTTGTGTTTAACTTATAGTCGGATCCCTAACCTGGGTTTTGTTTATTGTCCTCACATTGATGGTAATTTTGTTATTTAAAGGTACTGGTTTAGGTGAGGGCTTGACAAAGTAGAAGAAGAAGTAGAAAAGAAGATGAAGAAGAAGCAAAAGAAGAAGAAGAAGGAGAAGTAGAAGATTTAGAAGAGGAAGAAGAAGAAGAAGAAGAAGAAGAAGAAGAAGAAAAGAGTAGAAGAAGAAGAGGAACCAGAAGAGGAAGAAGAAGAAGAGGAAGAAAAAGAAGAAGAACAAAAAGAAGAAGAAGAAGAAGACGAAGAAGAAGAGGAAGAAGAAAAAGAAGAAGAAGAAGAAAATGACGAAGATGAAGAGAAGAAAAAAAGAAAAAGGAGAAAAAGAAGAGGAGGTGGAAGAAGAAAAAGAACAAGAAGAAGAAAAGGATCAAGAAGAAGAAAAAGAAGAAGAAGAAGAAGAAGAAGAAGAAGAAGAAGAAGAAGAAAAGAAGAAGAATAAGAAGAAGAAGAAGGAGAGGAAGGAGGTGGAGGAGGAGGAGAAGAAGAAGAAAAGAAGAAGTACAAAGAGAAGAAGAAAAAGAAGAAGAACAAGAAGATGAAGAAGAAGAAGAAGTCGAAGAATACGATGAAGAAAAAAAAAGGACAAGGTCAAGAAGAAGAAGAAGAAGAAGAATAAGAAGAAGAAGAACATGAAGAAGAAGAAGAAGAAATAGAAGGAGAAGAAGAAGATGAAGAAGAAGAAGAAGAAGAAGAAAAAGAAGAAGAAGAAGAAGGAGGAGGAGAAGAAGAAAAAGAAGAAGAAGATGAAGAAGAAAAAGAAGAGGTAGAAGCGGAAGAAGAAGAAGAAAAAGAAGAAAATGAAGAAGAAGAAGAAGAAGAAGAAGAAATAGAAAAAGAAGAAGAAGAACAAGAAGACGAAGAAAAAGAAGAAGAAGAAGAAGAGGATCAAGAAGAAGATGAGTAAGAAGAAAGAAGTACAAGAAGAAGAAGAAGAAGATGGTGATGAAAAAGTAGAAGAAAAAGAAGAAGAAGAAGAAGCTGAAGAAGAAGAAGAAAAAGAAGTAGAAGCAAAAAAAGAAGCAAAAGAAGAAGAAGAAGAAGGAGAAGATTTAAAAGATAATGAAGAAAAAGAAGTAGAAGAAGAAGAAGAAGAAGAAGAAGAAGAAGAAAAAGAAGAAGAAGAAGAAGAACTAGAAGAAGTAGAAGCAGCAAAAGAAGAAGAGGAAGAAGAAAATGAAGAAGAGGAAGAAGAAGAAGAAGAAGAAGAGGAAGAAGAAGAAGAAGAAGAAGAAGAGGAATAAGAAGAAGAAGAAGAAGAAGGAGAAGAAGAAGAAGAAGAAGAAGAAAAAGGAGGAGAAGAAGAAGAAGAAGAAAGAAAGAAAGAGAGAAGAAGAAAAAGTAGGAGAGAAAGAAGAATAAGAAGAAAAAAAGAAAAACAGAAATAAAAAGAAAAAGAACAGGAAGAAAAAGAAGAAGAAGAAGAAGAAGAAGGAGAAGAAGATGTAGAAGAAGAAGAAGAAGAAGAAGAAGAAGAAGAAGAAGTGGAAAATGAAGAAGAAGAAAAGGAAGAAGTAGAAGAAGAAGTAGAAGAAAGGATGAAAGAAAGAAAGGAAGAAGATGAAGAAGAAGAAGTAGAAGTAGATGAATAGAGAGAAAGAAACAAAGATAAAAAGAAGAAGAAGAAGAAGAAGATGTGGAAGAAGAAGAAGATAAAGTAGAAGCAGAAGAAGAAGAAGAGGAAGAAGAAGAAGAAGAAGAAGAAGAGGAAGAAGAAGAAGAAGAAGAAGAAGAAGAAGTAGAAGAAGAAAAAGAAGACGAAGAAGAGGAGTAGGAGGATGAAAAAGAAGAAGAAGAAGAAGAAAATAGAAGAAGAAGAAGAATGCAGAAGAAGAAGATGAAGACGAAGAAGAAGAGGAGGAAGAAGAAGAAGAAGAAGAAGAAGAAGCAAAAAAAGAATAAGAAAATTAAGAAGAAGAAGCACGAGCAAAAGAACAAGAAGAAGAAGAAGAAGAAGAATAAGTGGAAGAAAAAAGTAAGAAGAAAAAGAAGAAGTAGAAGTAGAAGAAGAAGAAGATCATGATGATGAAGAAGAAGAAGAAGAAGAAAAGAAGAAGAAGAAAAGAAGAAGAAGACGATAAAGAAGAAGAACACAAAGAAGAAGAAAAAGAAGAAGAAGAAGATAAAGACGAAGAAAAAGAAGAAGAAGAAGAAGAAGATGATGATGAAGGAGAACATGAAGAAGAAGAAGAAGAAGGAGAAATCGAAGAATAAGATTGGTAGGAAAAAAAGAAGTGGAAGTGGTACTAATGGTACTAGAAAAAGAAGAAAGTGATGAAGGAGAAGAAGAAGATCAAGAAGAAGAAGAAGAAGAAGAAGAAGAAGAAGAAGAAGAAGAAGAAAATGAGGAAGATGATGAAGTAGAAGAAGAAAAAGAAGAAGAACAAGAACAAGAAGATGAGGAAGAAGAAGAAGAAGAGGAACAAGTGGAACAAGAGGAAAAAGAAGAAGAAGAAGAAGAAGTAGAAGATGAAGAAGAATAAGAATAATAATAAGATGAAGAATAGATGAGGAGTAATAATAAGAAGAAGAAGAAAAAGAAGAGGAAATAGAGGAGGAAGAAGAAGAATACAAAGTAGCCATAGAAGAGGAAGAAGGAGAAGAAGAGGAATAAGAAAAAAAAGAAGGAGAAGAATAAGAAGAAGAAGAAGAAGAAAAGAAAGAAGAAGAATAAGAACAAGAACAAGAAGAGGAAGAAGAAAAGGTGGAAGATGATGAAGAAGAAGAAGAAGAAAAGAAGTAGAAGAAGAAGAAAACTAGGAAGAAGAAGAAGAAAAAGAAGAAGAAGAAGAAGATGATGAATAAGAAGAAAATAAAGAAGTAGAAGAACAAGAAGAATAAGAAGCAAAAGAAGATGAAGATGAAA
>JAIUJO010003535.1:0-5000 GCA_023846275.1 Vanilla planifolia | reverse complement strand
AGAAGAAGAGGTAGTAGTAGTAGAAGAGGAAGAAGAAGATGAAGATGAAGAACAAGAAGAAGAAGAAGAAGAAGAGAAGAAGAAGAAGAAGAAGAAGAAGAAGAAGTAGAGGAAGAAGACAAAATAGAAGAAGAGGTAGAAGAGGAAGAAGAAGAAGAAGAAGAAGAAGAAAGGAAGGTATGGAGGAAGATGATGATTATGAAGAAGTAGAAGAAGAAAAAGAATAATAAAAAGAAAAAAAAGAAGAAGAAGAAGCAGAAAAGAAAGAAGAGGAAGAAAAAGAAGAAGAACAGGAAGTATACTGAGGAAAAGAAGATAAAGAAGAACAAGAAGAGGAGGAGGAAGAAGAAGAAGAAGAAGAAGAAGAAGTAGAAGAAGACGAAGCAGATGAAGAAGAAGAACTAGAAGAAGAAGAAGAAAAAGAAGAAAAAGAAGAGAAGTAAGAAAAAGAAGATGATGAAGAAGAAGAAGAAGAAGAGGATGAAAAAGAAGAAAAGAAGAAAAAGAAGAAGAAGAAGAAGAAGAAGATGACGAAGAAGAAGAATAAGAATAAGAAGAAGAAGAAGAAGAAGAAGAAGAAGAAAAGAAGATAAAGAAGCAGAAGATGAAGTAAAAGAAGAAGTAGAAAGAGATGAAGGAGAATAAGAAGAAGAAGAAGAAGAAGAAGAAGAAGTAGAAAAATAGAAGAAGTGAAAGAAGACGTAGGAAAAAAAGATAACGATGAAGATGTAGAAGAGCAGGACGAGGAAGAAGAAGCAGAAGAAGAAGAAGAAGGAGAAGAAGAAGAAGGAGAAGGAGAAAAAGAGGAAGAAGAAGAGTAGGAAGAAGTAGAAGAAGAAGAAAAAGAAGAAGATGAGGAAGAAGAATAAGAAGAAGAAGAAAAAGAAGAAGAAGAAGAAGAGATGGAAGAAGAAGAAGAAGTATAAGAAGAAGAAGAAGAAGAAGAAGAAGAAGATGAGGAAGAAGAATAATAATATTAATAAGTAGAAGAAGAGAAGGAAGAAGAAGAAGAAGAAGAAGAAGAGGAAGAAGTCGAAGAAAAAAGAAGAAGAGGAAGAATGAGAAGAAAAAGAAGAAGAAGAAGAAAAAGTGGACGAAGAAGAAGAAAAAAGAAGAAGATAAAGAAGTAGAAGAAGAAGAAGAAGAAGAGGAAGGACAAGAAGGAGTAGAAGAAGATGAAAAAGAAGAAGAAGAAAAGAAGAAGAAGAAGTAGAGGAAGTAGAAGAACAAGAAGAAGAAGAAGAAGAAAGCGAAGAATTTGAAGAAGAAGAAGAAGAAGAAGTAGAAGAGGAATTAATAGTTGAAGTAGCAGTAGAACAAGAAGAAGTAGTAGAAGAAGAAGAAGAAAAAGATGAAATTGTTGAATAAGAAGTAGAAGAAAGAGAAGAAGAATAAGAAGAGAAAAAAGAGGAGGAAGAAGAAGAAGAAGAATAGGAAGAAGAGGAAGAAGAGGAAGAAGAAGAAGAAGAAGAGGAAGAAGAGGAAGAAGTGAACGAATAAGAAGGGGAACAAAAAGAAGAAGAAGAAGAATAAGAAGAAGACGAAGAAGATTAAGATGAAGAAGAAGATGATGATGATGAAGAAGAAGAAATGTAAGAAGAAGATGAAGAAGAAGATTTTTATGACGAAGAAGTAGAAGAAGAAGAAGAAGAAAAAGAAGCAGAAGAAGAAGAACAAGAAGAACAAGAAAAATAAGAAGGTTAAGAAGTTTAAGAAGAAGAAGGTGATGAAGAAGAAAAGAAAGAAGAAGATAAGAAGAAGATTAAGAGGAAAAAAAAGAAGAGGAAGAAGAAGAAAAAGAAAAGGAAGTAGTTGTTGCAGTAGTTGTAGAAGACGAAAAAAAAGTAGTAAAAGAAGAAGAAAAAAAATGAAGATGTTGAAGAAGAAGTAGAAAAGAAAGAAGAAGAAGAAGAAGAAGTAAAAGAAGATTGGAAAGTAGAAGAAGAAGAAGAAGAAGAGAAGAAGACGAAGAAGATGAAGAAGAAGAAGAAGAAGAAAAAGAAGAAGAAGATGAAGATGACATAGAATAAGTAGTAGAAGAAGAAAAATAATAATAAGAAGAGGAATAAGAAGATGAAGAAGAAGAAGAAGAAGAAGTTGAGGAAGGAGAAGAAGAAGAAAAAGAAGAGGAACCTAAAGAAGATGATGATGATGATGAAGAGCAAGAAGAAAAAGTAGAAGAGGATGAAGAAGAAGTAGATGACAGAGATGAAGATGAAGAAAAAGAAGAAGATGATGAGGAAGAAGAATAAGAAGAAGATAAGGAAGAGGAGGAAGAAGAAGAGGAAGAAGAAGAAGATGTAGAAGAAGAAGAAGAAGAGGAAGAAAAAGGAGAAGAAGAAGAAGAAGAAGAAGAAGAAGAAGAAGAAGAAGATGATGATGATGAAGAAGAAGAAGAAGAAGAAGAAGAAGATGATGAGGAAGAGAAGAAGAAGAAGAAGAAGAAGATGATGATGATGATGATGAAGATGGCAAAGAATAAGAAGAAGTAGAAGAAGTAGAAAAAGAAGAAGAAGAAGAAGAAGAAGAAAATGAAGAAGAGGAAGAAGAAGTAGAACAAGAAAATGATTAAGAAGAAGAAGGAGAAAAATAAGAAGAAGAAGTAGAAGAAGAAGAAGAAGAAGAAGAAGAAGGTGAAGAAGTAGAAGAAGAAGATGAGGAAGGAGAAGAAGAAGAAGAAGAAGAAGGAAAAGAAGAAGAGGAAAAGAAGAAGAGGAAGAAGAGGAAGAAGGGAAGGAAAAAGAAGAGCAACAGGAAGAAGAAGAAGAAGAAGAAGACGGGGAAGTTAAAGAAGAAGAAGAAGAAGGAGAAGAGGAAGAACTAGAAGAAGAGGAAGAAGAGGAAGAAGAGGAAGAAGAAGAAGAATAAGTTGAAGAAGTGGAAGAAGAAGAAGTAGTAGAAGAAGAAGAAAAAGAAAAATAAGAAGAAGAAGAAGAAGAAGAAGAAGAAGAAGAAGATGAAGAAGAGGAAGAAGTAGTAGAAGAAGAAGAAAAAGAAAAACAAGAAGATGAAGAAGAAGATGAACAAGATGGTTATGTTGCAGAAGTAGAAGACGAAGAAGAAGATGATGAAAAGGAAAGAGAAGATGAAGCCAAACTTGAAGAAGAAGAAGAAGGCAAAGAAGAAGAAGAAGAAGAAGAAAAAGAAGAAGAAGAAAAAGATAAAAAAGAAGAAGATGAAGAAGAAGAAGAAGAAAAAGACGAAGAATAGGAGGACGAAGAAGAGGAAGAAGAAGAAGAAGAAGAAAATGAAGACGAAGGTAAAGAAGAAGAGGATAAAAAAGAGGAAGAAGAAGAGGAAGCAGAAGAAGAAGAAGAAGAAGAAGTAGTAGTAGTAGTAGAAGAGAAAGAAGAAGATGAAGATGAAGATGAAGAACAAGAACAAGAACAAGAATAAGAAGGGAAGAAGAAGAAGAAGAAGAAGAAGGTATAGAAGCTGAAGATGAAGTAAAAGAAGTAAAAAAGCGATGAAGGAGAATAAGAAGAAGAAGAAAAAGAAGAAGAAGAAGAAGAAGAAAAACAAGAAGAAAATGACAAAGAAGAAGAAGAAGAAGAAGAAGAAGAAAAAGAAGAACAAGAAGACGAAGAAGAGGAAGAAGAAGCAGAAGAGGAAGAAGAAGAAGAAGAAGAAGAAGACGAAGATAAAGAAGAAGAGGAAGAAGAAGAAGAAGCAGAAGAAGAAGAGGATGAAGAAGAAGAAGAAGTAGTAGTAGAAGAGGAAGAAGAAGATGAAGATGAAGAACAAGAACAAGAACAAGAACAAGAGGAGAAGAAGAAGAAGAAGAAGAGGAAGAAGAGAAGAAGACGAAATAGAAGAAGAGGTAGAAGAGGAAGAAGAAGAAGAAGAAGAAGAAGAAGAAAGGCAGGTATGGAAGAAGATGATGATTATGAAGACGTAGAAGAAGAAAAAAAAACAATAAAAAGAAAAAAAAAGAAGAACAAGAAGCAAAAAAGAAAGAAGAGGAAGAAAAAGAAGAAGAAGAAGAAGTATACTGAGGAAAAGAAGATAAAGAAGAAGAAGAAGAGGAGGAGGAAGAAGAAGAAGAAGAAGAAGAAGACGAAGATGATGAAGAAGAAGAACTAGAAGAAGAAGAAGAAAAAGAGGAAGAAGAAGAGAAGTAAGAAAAAGAAGATGAAGAAGAAGTAGAAGGAGAAACAGAGGATGAAAAAGAAGAATAAGAAGATGATGAAGAAGAAGAATAAGATAGGAATAAGAAGAAGAAGAAGAAGAAAATGAAGAAGAAGAAGAAGAAGAAAAGAAGGTATAGAAGTCGAAGATGAAGTAAAAGAAGAAGAAAAAAGAGATGAAGGAGAAGAAGAAGAAGAAGAAGAAGAAGTAGAAAAGTAGAAGAAGAGAAAGAAGGTTGAGGAAAAGAAGATAACGATGAAGAAGTTGAAGAGCAGGAGGAGGAAGAAGAAAAGAAGAAGAAGAAGGAGAAGCAGAAAAAGAGGAAGAAGAAGGGGAGGAAGAAGAAGAAGTAGAAGAAGATGAAGATGACAAAGATGAAGAAGAAGAAGAATAAGAAGAAGATGAGGAAGAAGAATAAGAACAAGAAGAAAAAGAAGAAGAAGCAGAAGAAGAGATGGAAGAAGAAGAAGAAGAAGAAGAAGTAGAAGAAGAAGAAGAAGAAGAAGGAAAAGAAGAAGATGATGAGGAAGAATAACAATAATAATAATAATAATAATAATAATAAGAGAAGGAAGAAGAAGAAGAAGAAGAAGAAGAAGAGGAAGAAGAAGAAAAAAGAAGAAGAGGAAGAATGAGAATAAGAAGAATAAGAAAAAGATGAAGAAGAAGAAGAAGAAGAAGAAAAAAGAGGAAGAAGAAGAAGAAAAAAGAAGAAGATAAACAAGAAGTAGAAGAAGAAGAAGAAGAAGAAGAAGAAGAAGAAGAAGAAGAGGAAGGACAAGAAGGAGTAGAAGAAGATGAAAAAGAAGAAGAAGAAAAAGAAGAAGTAGAGGAAGGAGAAGAAGAAGAAGAAGAAGAAGAAGGTGAAGAAT
>JAIUJO010002739.1:0-53461 GCA_023846275.1 Vanilla planifolia | reverse complement strand
CCGTTGCGCGACAGGGTCCAGCAGAACCGGAGTCCCGCGGTCGAGGCGGAGTGGTAGCGGTTCTCGACGAGGACGGTCCGGTCGGAGAGGGCGAACCGGATCGGTGCGATCCACGGCCGCGAACTCCGCCAGGCCCGGCGTGGGGGTGTCGTCGGCAGGACGAGGCCGTCCATCACGAAGTTGCCGTCGTGCACGACCTCGCGAAGTCGCCGCCGTACGCGTAGTACTCCTCGCCCGAGGCGGTCGTGGCGAGCAGCCCGTGGTCGCGCCACTCCCACACGAACCCGCCGTGCAGCCGCGGGTACTTGTCGACGAGGGCCTCGTACTCGGCGATCTGCCCGGGCCCGTTGCCCATCGCGTGGACGTACTCGCAGTGCAGGAACGGCTTCGACCGCTGCCGGGCGGCCTCGGCGGGACCGCAGCCAGCAGCCGGGGGTCGCGGGACCGCCGCCGATCGACTCGGTCTCCTGCAGCGTCGGGTACATCCGTGAGTAGACGTCCGTGTAGGCGCCGGTGTAGTCGCCCTCGTAGTGCACCGGGCGCTCGTCGTCGCGGTCGTGCACCCACTGCGCCATCGCGGCGAGGTTCCGGCCGGTCCCGGACTCGTTGCCGAGCGACCACATCACGATCGCGGCGTGGTTCTTGTCCCGTTCGACGGTCCGCGCCATGCGGTCCAGGTACGCCTCGCGCCACGCCGGGTCGTCGGACGGGTTGCCGACCCAGTCCGTGAAGAGGGAAGCCGTGCGTCTCGAGGTCGCACTCCAGGATCACCCAGAACCCGAGCTCGTCGGCCAGGTCGAGCACACGGGGGTGCGGCGGGGTAGTGCGAGGTGCGGATCGCGTTGACGTTGTTCCGCTTCATCAGCGCCATGTCGGCGCGGGCGTGCTCCTCGTCGAAGACGCGACCGCGGACGGGGTGCGTCTCGTGGCGGTTGACCCGTGGAACACGACGCGCTCGCCGTTGACCAGGAACCGGTCGCCCTCGATCGCCACCGTCCGGAACCCGAGGCGCAGGGAGACCGTCTCGCCGCCGGAGGAGCGCCCGCGGCGGTCCCGGTCGACACCGTCGCGTCGTACAGCTGCGGGACCTCGGCACTCCACGGCTCGACGCCCTCGACGGTGATCGGCGCGACGTCCTCTGCGGACGCCCAGGTCACCGACACCCCGAGCGCGGGGACCTCGAACCGCACCGGGAACACCGCGTCCAGTGTCGGGAACGTGATCGTCCCGCTGCCCGTGGCCGGCCGTCCCGACGCCGCGGTCCCGGCGGTCGCGGCACTGCCGATGGTGGCCTGCCAGCCGGCGCGCACGAACACGTCGTCGACGGGCGCCGTGGGGCGGGCGAGCAGGGTGACGTCCCGGAAGATGCCCGGCAGCCACCACTGGTCCTGGTCCTCGAGGTACGACGCGGCCGACCACTGGTGCACCCGGACGAGCAGCTCGTTCGTCCCCGGTCGCAGCAGGTCGGTCACGTCGAACTCGGTCGCCAGCCGGGAACCGGTGCTCCACCCGACGAGCGAGCCGTTCACCCACACCCGGAAGTGCGACTCCACCCCGTCGAACCGGAGCAGGACCCGAGCGGCGGCGTCGAACGACGCGGGCAGGTCGAACGTGCGCCGGTGGTCGCCGGTCGGGTTCTCCTCGGGCGGGTGCGGCGGGTCGATCGGGAACGGGTACTGCAGGTTCGTGTAGCTCGGCGCACCGTGCCCGTGCAGCACCCAGTGCGCGGGGACCGGCAGGGTGCCCCACTCGTCGTCCGGTCCGGGCAGCGGGACGTCCGCCACCGGGTACCACCGGAAGTCCCACTCCCCGTCCAACGACAGGGACGGTGCGTCGTGTGCAGCCAGGCCCGCGGGGCAGCCGGGTGTCGGAGCCCGGCGCCGTCGAGGCGAGCGCCGCGAGCGCGGCTGCGGAGGTGGACGACGAGTGTGCGGCGGAGGTCAACCCTGACCGACCCTTCCGTGAGGCCCCCGCGCCAGAAGCGCTGCAGGACGATGATGGCGATGACGAGCGGGATGACCGAGACGAGCACCCCGCCGGTGGTGAGCTGGTAGAACTCCGGCAGCGTCGACCTGAGAGCGCCAGTTGTTCAGCCCGAGCGTGATCGGGTAGAGCTTCTGGTCGGCCAGCATGATCAGCGGCAGGAAGAAGTTGTTCCAGATGCCCACGACCTGGAACAGGAACACGGTGACGAGCGCTGGCGTCATCTGCCGGAGCACGATCGTGTGGAAGATGCGCAGTTCCCCGGCGCCGTCGATGCGTGCCTGTTCGAGGAGGGCCGTGTCGACCGAGGCGGCCGCGTACACCCGGCACAGGAACAGCCCGAACGGCGAGACCAGGCTCGGGATGAGGACGCTCAGTAGGTGTCCGTCAGGCCCATCGTCGAGAACAGCAGGAACAACGGCAGCGCGGTCGCCGTCCCCGGCACGAGCACGCCGCCGAGGATGGTCCCGAACACGACCTGGCGGCCACGGAACTCGTACTTCGCGAGCGCGTACCCGCCGGCCGCGGCGAAGTACGTGGCGAGCACGGCGCCGACGCCGAGTAGAGGACGCTGTTCGCGATCCACCGGACGAAGATCCCGCCGTCGTAGGTGAACACCTGCTGCAGATTGCTGAACAGCGCGAAGTCGCCGCCGAACCAGAACCCGTTCGTGGCGAACAGGGCGCCGGTCGTCTTCGTCGCGGCGATGATCACCCAGTACAGCGGGACGAGGAAGTAGATCGCGACGATGACGAGGATCCCCGTGACGACGACCTGCGACTTCCCGGACCGGTCGAGCTTGCGCCGCTGGTGCGCGCTGATCGACGTGGTGTCCACCGGGTGGTCGGGCTCGCGCATCGGCAGCACGACGGCCGGGTCGTGCGCGAGGCGCGCTGCGCCGCCGCGCGGCGCTCGGGGTGCGGTGGCGCTCATCGGTCGGTCCCTTCCGTCGTCGCGACGCGACCGGCCGGGAGGCCCGGGTCGGCTCGGTCGGTGGCCACCTGTCCGCGGCCGGCGCGCGTCTCGAGCGCACGCCGCGCCTCCAGGCCGTCCTGCCGCGCCCGCTTGCGGCGGTCCCGTTCGTCCTTCGGCGGGCGTTCGTCAGCGCGAGGAACGCGAACGACAGGATGAACGCGGCCCAGCGCGATGATGACCGCCTGCGCGCTCGCGACCCCGTACTCGTTGAAGGCGAACGCGTTCGTGTACGCCGCGTAGTTCGGTGTGTACTCGGTGTCGATCGCGGGGGGCGACCGTCGACAGGATCTGCGGCTCCGCGAAGAGCTGCAGCGTGCCGATGATCGAGAACACCGTCGTGAGCACGAGCGCCGGGGCGATGAGCGGGATCTGGATCCGCCACGCGACCTGGAACGCGTTCGCGCCGTCGACCTTCGCGGCCTCGTAGACCTCGCCGGGGATCGACTTCAGCTGCGCCACGATGATGAGCATGTTGTAGCCGGTGTACGTCCACGTGACGATGTTCGCGATCGACCACAGGACGCTGTTCGCACCGAGGAAGTCGGGCTGCAAGCCGATCGACTGGAGCAGCGACACGATCGGCGACAGGCCGGGCACGTAGAGGAACGACCAGAGGATCGTGGCGATGACCCCGGGGACGCCGTACGGCATGAAGTAGACCGCCCGGAAGAACCCCGGCCACCGGGCGCTCGCCGACTCCAGCAGCAGCGCCAGGATCGTGCAGGCGATGATCATCACCGGGACCTGCACGATGCCGAACAGGAGCATGCGGCCGATCGAGGCGACGAAGCCGGCGTCGTTCAGGGCCGTGACGTAGTTGTCGAACCCGGCGAACGGCCGGTGACGCCGTCCTCGCCGAAGAGCCCCTGCCGGTCCACCGTCGTGAAGCTCTGGAACAGCGCGCTGATGATCGGGATGATGAACGTCAGGACGAAGAGCGCCAGGAACGGCGCCAGGAGGATCCACGGGGCGCGCTTCTGGGCGCTCGTGGCCTTCGTCGAGGTGCGGAAGCCGTTCCGCGGCTGCGTCGTGCTCATCGTGCCGTCCTCACGCTGAGGCCCTTGTCCCGGAAGGACTGGACGATCTCCCGCTGCGCGAGCTCCACCGCGTCGGTGAGCTTCAGCCCGCTGGTGAGCTTGCGGCGGAACTGGTTCTGCAGGCTGGTGAAGGCCGACTGCGTGACCGGGGACCACGACCAGTCGACGTTCTGCTCCTGCGAGGCGGGGACGAAGACGTCCTCGTTGTAGTTCTGCCCGAGAACCACTCGCTCGGCTTCTCGCGCTGCGCCCCGATGTAGTCCTTCGCGGGGGACCAGCCGATGCCGCAGTGCTTGATCATCGCGTCGATGCCCTCCTTCGAGGTGGTCATCCACGTGATGAACTCGAGCGCTTCCTGCGGGTGCTGCGAGTTCGCCAGCACCGCGGCCGTCGAGCCGCCGATCGCACTCGACCCGAAGCCCGTGTCGCCCCACGTCTGCATCGGCGCGACCTTCCACTTGCCCTCGCCGCCCTGCACGCTCTCGATGAGGGCGTCACCCCAGCTCGCGCTCGTGACGGCGGCGATCTTGCCGCTCGCCGCCGCGGCGTAACCACCCGGGGGAGTACGCGCCGGCACTCGTGTCGACGAGCTTCTCGTCGATGACCCCGTCGAAGAACTCGCCACCATGAGGGTCTTGTCGTCCGTCAGGTCGACCACCCACTCCTCGCCGTCGACCTTGAACCACCGCGCCCCGGCCTGCTGCGCGTACGCGGCGAACGGCGAGGCGTCGGACACCGGGAAGACCTCGAGGTAGTTCTGCGCCCCCGTCGACCGGACCTTCCCGGCCAGGTCGCGCCACTCGTCCCACGTCGTCGGGGGTTCACCGCCGGCCTGTTCGAGGATGGCCGTCTGGTAGTAGAAGCCCATCGGGCCGGTGTCCTGCGGGATACCGTAGACGCCGTCGACGAAGGAGACCTGCGCCACGCGGCGTCGTCGTACTTCGACTCGAAGTCCTTCGCGCCGTACCGGCCAGGTCGACCAGGCCGTTCGCGAGCATGAACTCGGGGATCTGCCGGAGCTCCACCTGCCCGATGTCCGGTCCGCCGCCCGCCGCGAGCGCCGAGTACATCTTCTGGTACCCGCCGCTGTTGCCGCCGGGGATCCAGTTCGCGGTCACCTGGACGTCCGGGTGGCCGGCGTTCCAGACGTCGCAGACCTTCTGCAGGTCCTTCAGCCAGGCCCAGTAGGTGAGCTGCACCTTCTGGCCGCTCGCAGCGGCGGGGATGACCGCCGCCTTGTTCACGTTCGTGGAGCCGGGCACCGCACACCCGGCGAGGAGGCCGGTGGCGGCTGCGCCGAGGCCGAAGCCCAGCAGCTGTCGTCTCGAGATGGACCGTCGGTTCGGTGGTGGCGTCATTGCCTCACTCCGGTGCGTCGTCGGATCGGGGTTCCCCTCACCCAACCACAGAACCGAACCCAGGTGTGGTTCCGGAGTGGCATTCACGGCTGGGTGTTCCCTCCGTCCCCGGACACGCGCAGGGCCCGAGGGGCAGGGTGGGCCCCACGAAACGCCGGGGTCCGTGACAGCCCCGGGGACCGTCCGAGAGGAGCTGCCATGACGTCGACCAACGCGACGAGCGAACTGCACGAGATCCTGGGACAGCGGCTGGAGGGCGGTGGCACGTGGGCATGGGCCTACGCCGACGTCTCCGGGAACGTGGAGGACCCCCGACGGCAGGCGGCGCTGAAGCTCCGCGGCGTCGAGGAGGCCCTCCGCGCACAGGGGGCGTCGGACGAGGTCGTCGACGTGGTCGCCGGCGAGTTCGAGCAGGAACCCGGCGTCCCGTCCCCGGTGACCCGGTACGTGCTCGTCCACGACGGCGAGCTGGTGCTGAGCGAGGTGCTCCCCGGTCACCTGCACGGGGCCGAGGCGGTCGGGGGTCGGCGCGGTGCCGGACCTCGTGCCGCTCGTCGCCCACCGTCCGTCGACCTGCCCTTCCTGGTCGTGCACGCGGGCAAGGAGGGCGGGGGCGTTCCGCGCGTACCGCCTCGGCCACGCGCCCGTCGACCCGTCCGGCGCGGGAACGACAGGTCCAGGGGCGGAACGACACGCTCCACTACGCCAAGGCCGGCACCGGGTGGAAGCAGCCGCACTGGCAGCAGCACACCGAGGAGATCTGGAAGCAGAACTCCTCGGAGGTCGCGGCGGCCCTCGACGAGACCGTCCGCACCCTCCGCCCGGGGCTGATCGTCGTCGCCGGCGACGTCACCGCACGCGAGCTCCTGGTCAAGGCGCTCTCCACCGAGGCCCGCGGCATCACCTCGGTCTTCCCGGGTGACCCCCGGGCCGACACCGCGTCGAAGCAGGCGTTCGTCGAGCACGTCGAGACCGCCCTCGCCCGGGTCGTCGCCACCCGCCGGCACGACCTCGAGGACCTGCTCCGCACGCACGTCGGACGCGGGGACAACCTCGCGGTGACCGGTCTCGGTCCCGTCGTCGGCGCCCCTGCAGCAGGCGCAGGGGGCGGTGGTCGCGCTCGACGCGGTGGCCGTCGGTGACCGGACGCTCCTGGCGCTCGCCGGGGCGCCGTGGGGTCGCGACGGCGCCGGAGCAGGCCGCGGGGACGCCCGTGGTCGGCGCGGTGCCGGCGGTGTGCGCGCTCGTCCGGGCCGCGGTGCTGACCGACGCGGAGCTCGTGCTCGTCAACGCGGCGTCGCTGCCGGGCGGTGCGGCCGCTGCCGCACTGCTGCGGTGGCCGGTGGGTCCGGCCGTCCCGGCCTGACGGCCGTCCACGAGGCGACCGCTCGCCGGACCGGCGCTGCGGCGGACGGGAGGCGCGGTGCGGCCTGGCAGCGCGCCCCGGACCGGCGTCGTGGCGGACGGGAGGCGCGGTGCGGCCCGGCACCGCGCCTCCCGTCCGTCAGTCGTGCGCCCGGTCCCGCCGCGGCACCAGGGGGCAGTGCGAGCAGCGGCAGCACTCCGACGATCGAGAACGACGCCGCGAACCCGAGCGCCCCGACCATCGCCCCGACCCCCCGGACCGACGGCGCTCGCCGCGATGAACTGCCCGGTGTTCTGCGCGCCGAGCGCTCGTCCGGACCAGAACGGTCCGGCCGCCTCGGCCACCGACGTGTACGCGAGCCCATTGTCCCGCCACCGTGACGCTCGTCGCGACGACCAAGAACACCGCCGCGCCCGCGAGGTGCGTCGCGTCGACCAGCGCGAGGACGCCCATCACCGCCGCCGCGCTCACCGCCACGATCCGCAGCGGTCCGACGCGTGACCCCGCCCGGTCGCTCCAGGCGCCGACCAGGATCCGCCGATCGCGCCGACGAACTGCGACGCACCGACGAGCAGCCCGGCGGCCGGGGTCGACCAGCCGAGGCCGACGAGCCACACGAGCCCGTAGGTCGGACAGTGTGAACTGCGGCACCACGAGCAGCACAGACACCGCGTGGACCCGCCACAGGAAGCCGCCCGCCCGGTACGGGTTCGCGGTGTGCTCGACCGGGCGTCGGCCCGTGCGGGACGCGGCGGGTTCGCGATGCCCACGGCGCACAGGACCGCGAGGACGGCGCACAGGAGGACCGGCAGGACCAGGGCCGCGCGGAGCCCGTGCGTCTCGGCGAGCTGCGGGACGGTCACCGCGGCGAGCGTCACACCGAGCGGCTGCGACATCTGCCGGATGCCCATCGCCAGGCCACGCCGCTCCTTCGGGAACCACCCGACGACCACGCGCCCGCTCGCGGCGTTCGTCGAGGCGCTCGTCATCCCGGCCGCGAGGAACGCGAGCCCGAGCAGCACCGGGTCGCCCGCGGCCGCCCACGCCCCGACCACGGCGAGGGTGGTGAGCACGAGCCCGCCGGCGATCACGACGCGTTCCCCGACCCGGTCCGTGACCGCGCCCCAGGCGATGAGCGTGAGCACCATGCCGAACGTCGGAGCGGCGGCGAGCAGCCCGGCGAGGGCGAGCGACGTGCCGCGGGCGTGCAGGAACGGATGAGCAGCGCGGGGGCGGACACCACGAGGGTGCCGGCGGCCTGCGCTGCGACGCCGAGGGCGAGCATGGTCCAGGCGCGGGCGGGTGCGGCGGCGCGTGCGGTCGAGGTCACGGGGATCGTCTCGTTGCGGAACGGATTGGTATACCAAAACGGTATACCATCCGGCGCTGCCCGCCGCTAGGCTGGTGCGCCGTGACCGAGACGACCGACGCCGCGCCCGTGTCGCAGACGAGCCAGCTCTACGACAACCTGCGGAGCGCCATCCTGACGCTCGAGATCGCACCGGGGGAGCGCATCTCCGAGCGCGGGCTGGAGGCGCGGTTCCACGCGTCGCGCACCCCGGTCCGTGCGGCGCTGTCCCGCCTGGAGCGCGAGGGGCCTCATCCTGCACGAGGGCCGGTCGTGGACGGTGACGCCGATCGACCTCGACGAGATCGCCTCGCTCGCCGAACTCCGCGGCGTGCTCGAACCCGCCGCGGCCCGGCTCGCCGTCGACCGTGCGACCGCGGAGCAGCTCGCCGAGGTCCGCGCGCACCTCGACGGCCTCCGCCCGACGCCCGACCAGCAGGCCGGCATCCGGATGGGCTCGACGTTCCACCTCGACCTCGCCGCGCTCGGCGGCAACCGCTTCATCACCGACGCCATCGCCGACGCGCTCACGCGCCTGGAGCGCACCCGGTGGATCGAGGTCCGCACCCCGGAGGCGCGCGACGCGGCGTGGGACGAGCACAGCGCCATCCTCGACGCCGTGCGCGCCGGGGACGGCGACCGCGCGGCCGAACTGCTCGCGGCGCACGTCGCGGGGACGAACGACCGACTGCTCGGCTGGATCGCCCAGGAGCGTCGTCGTCTGCGCGGGGCCGGGATGGCGATCGTGGGCAGCACGGAGCGCTGACGCGGCGCTGCCGTCCTGAGCGGCAGCGAGCGTCGTCGCGTCGGACGACAGCGCCGGCGCCGCTGCGCCCGGTGCCGGACGCCGCTGCGCCCGGCGCCGCGGTGTCGCTAGGGTCTCGCCGCCTGGTCCTCGACGGAGTCGATCTGGTCGACGATCCAGGACGTGCCGTGCTCGGAGTGGTCGAGCAGTGCGTCCTTGACCTCTTGTTCGTCGGTGGGAGAGCCGCTGTGCGTGCTTGCTCCCGGACCGAGTCGACTGCGACATGGTGTCGTCCTTCCCCTGCGTGTGGGCATCGTGGTCACGCGGGCACCCGGCCCGCCGGTGCGCTTCCTCACGGGACGTACTGAGGTCGCTCCAGTGTGCGACCACGGACCGCGGCGTGCAAGGGTCCCGGCGCACCTGTGGACGAGTCCGGCCGGAGGCCGTGCCTAGGATGGTCCGGTCGCGCGGCTCGTGGCGGCACCGCACGGACGTCGGACGGGAGGCACGGCTTGGCCGAGCAGCGCACCGCGCCCCCCACGGTCTACGGACGTCGCGTCCGAGGCCGGCGTCTCCATCGCCACCGTCTCCCGCGTGCTGCGCACGCCGGACGCGGTCCGCGAGGGCACCCGCGACCGCGTGCAGGCGGCGATCCGGACCCTGGGCTACGTGCCGTCCGGCAACGCGCGGGCCCTGGCCGGCAAGCGGACCGGCGTGGTCGGGCTCCTGCTGCCCGGGTTCGACGTCGTGCCCGACGAGCGCCCCGACCTCGTGACGGACGGCGGCGTCCGGGTGGTCGACGACCGACGGCACGTGACGCAGCCGTTCTCCTCGAACCTGTACTTCGACGAGGTCCTCCGCGGCGCCGAGACCGAGGCGTGGCAGCGGGGCCTCGCGCTGATGGTGGCCGCGGGGCGCGGGTCCTCCCGTGACGTCATCGTCAACGACGTCGCCGGCCGGGTCGACGGCCTCGCCGTGCTGGCACAGACCGTGCCGGACGACCTGCTCGAACACGTCGCCCGACGGATCCCGGTCGTGGTGCTCGCGGACGACCGTCGCTCGCACGGGTTCGACTCGGTGAGCGTCGACAACGCCGCGGGCATGCGGACGATCGGCGCACACGTCATCGGCCGGCTCGGCATCCGGTCGCTCGTCTACCTGGCGGGCCCGATCGACTCGCCGGACGACATGGAGCGGTCGGCGGGGTTCCGACAGGCGCTCGACGACCACGGTGTGCCGGCGTCGTCGGTCCGGGTCGTGCACGGCGACTTCGGGCGGGTGCGGGCGCGGGAGCTCGCGGCGCAGCTCCTCGACGGTCCGACGGTGCCCCGCGCCATCGTCTGCTCGAACGACCAGTCGGCGCTCGGGGTGCTCGACGCGGCGTCCGCGCGCGGCGTCCGGGTACCGGAGGACCTCGTCGTGACGGGGTTCGACGGCATCGACGCCGGGCGGTTCTCGTCACCGCGACTGACCACGGTGCACCAGCCGATGGGGGAGCTCGGGCGTGCCGCCGTCCGGGCGATCGTGGACCGACTAGAGCGCCGGGAGGGCCCGCCGCGGGCCGTGCGGCTGCCGGTCGAGGTCCTGCTGCGCGAGAGCTGCCCGCCCACGCTGTAGGCGCCGACCGAGGCCACCGGGCGCGCTCGGCCGTACCGCCCCGGAACACAAAGAACGCGCTTGCGTGACGGAATGTAAGCGCATACATTAGGCGGGTACCCACTCGACACGGAGGTCGACCGAGCAATGACGCTTCCCCCACAGCGCACGCGCGGCCACGCGGACGCGCACGCCCCGGCAGCCCGCCGGGGCCGGCGCGGCCGTCTCGTCGCGGCACTCGCCGGCATCGCGGTCGTGGCGCTCGCCGCCACCGGCTGCAGCATCCAGGTCCGGTCCCAGCCGGACCCGAGCATCGGCAAGGACACGATGCTCATCAACGCGGACCGCGGCAACCCGCTGTTCGACCGCAACTTCAACCCGTACATCCCGAACGCCCGCACCGCGAGCAAGTGGATGTACGAGCCCCTCATCGAGGTCAACCCGCTCGACGGCACGGGCACCCCCTGGCTCGCGAGCGCCTGGACGCAGCCCGACGCGAAGACCATCGACATGACGATCCGGACCGGCGTCGAGTGGTCGGACGGCACGGCGTTCACCCCCGAGGACGTCCTCTTCACCTTCGACCTGCTCAAGCGGTTCCCCGCCATGGACGTCAAGGGCGCCTGGCAGCACATCGACACGATCGAGCGCGACGGCGACCACGTCGTGTTCCACCTCAAGAGCGACGACGTGCCGAGCCTCAACATCATCGGCGCGACGTACATCCTCCCCGAGCACCACTACGGGAAGGTCGCCGACCCCGTCACCTGGCGCGACCCGCACCCGGTCGGCACCGGCCCGTTCGTGCTCGGCAACTACTCCGACCAGCAGTACTCGATGGACAAGAACCCCCGGTACTGGCAGGCGGACAAGATCGCCATCCAGCACCTGATCCTCCCGGCGACCAACACCCAGCTCGACACCGTCACCCGCGGGTACGACTGGGCGTACTCGTTCATCTCCGACGTCAAGGGGACCTGGGGCGCGGCCTCGGACACCAACGAGTGGTGGTTCCCCGCCGGCGGTGTCATCGGCCTCATCCCGAACCTGACGAAGGCGCCGTACGACGACGTCAACGTCCGCAAGGGCATCTCGTACGCCCTCGACCGCGAGGGCATCGCCGAGACCGCGACCGAGGGCAACCTCACCGCAGCGGGCCAGACCGGCCTCATCCTGCCGAACCAGGAGCAGTACCTCGACCCGTCCATCCCGGACGAGGGGATGATCACGCAGGACACCGACCGTGCCCTCGCCGAGTTCGCGAAGTCCGGCTACGAGCAGCAGGACGGCAAGCTCGTCAAGGACGGCAAGCAGCTCGAGATCAAGCTGATGACCGCCAACGGCTACTCGGACTGGCTCCGGGCCGCCCAGCAGGTGCAGCGCGACCTCGGGAAGATCGGCGTCGAGGTGCAGATCCAGGCGCCGCAGCCCGCCGGCTACCAGCAGAACATCAACAACGGCCAGTTCGACATGGCCATGGGCGGCATGGGGAACGGCGACGTGTTCCAGGCCTACAACTCCCTGCTGTCGAGCGACTTCTACCAGCCGGTCGGCAAGTCCACCGTGAACAACTTCGAGCGGTACCGGAACGCGGACACGCAGCGGCTGCTCGACGCGTACCGGAGCACCACCGACCGGGGCGAGCAGCAGCGGATCCTCAACCAGCTGCAGGGGATCGTGTACGACGACCTGCCCGTGATCGGGATGTACTACGGCGGCCTCTGGGGCCTGTTCAACACCGGCAAGTTCGTCGGCTGGCCCAGCGCCGAGGACCCGTACATGGCACCGCAGAACTACGACTCGGCACCGCTGCTGATCTTCACGAAGCTCCGGCTCCGTGACAGCGCGGCGGGCAAGGCGATCCTCGACGAGCAGGCGCAGCAGCAGGAGGCAGGCAAGTGAAGTACCTCCTCCAGAAACTCGTCCTCTTCGTCCTCACGCTGTGGGCGGCCGTCACGCTGAACTTCGTGCTCCCGCGCCTCATGCCGGGCAGCCCGACCGACGCCGCCCTGGCGAAGCTCAGCCAGAACGGGCCGGTCACGGACGCCACCAAGAAGGCCATCGAGGCCCAGCTCGGCGTCCCGAGCGGCAACCTCTGGGACCAGTACGTCAGCTACCTGCACCAGGTCGTCACCCTCGACTTCGGCACGAGCTACACGTTCTACCCCCAGCCGGTCGGCGACCTCGTCGGCCGCGCACTGCCCTACACGCTCGTCCTCGTCGGGACCGTCACCGTCCTGGCCTTCCTCGTCGGCACGCTGATCGGCGTCGCCGCGGCGTGGAAGCGCGGGACCTGGCTCGACTCGCTCCCGACGCTCTCGGGCTCGTTCATGTCGACGTTCCCGTACTTCTGGACGGCACTGCTCCTGCTGTTCTTCCTCGGCTACGTGCTGCACTGGTTCCCCACCACCGGGGCTTCGTCCGCCACGTCCACGCCCGGGTGGAACGGCGAGTACATCGGCGACGTCCTGCAGCACGCGGTGCTGCCGGCGGTGACGATCCTCGTGACCAGCCTCGGCGGGTGGATCATCGGCATGCGCAACGCGATGATCAACACCCTCGGTGACGACTACGTCACCTTCGCCGAGGCGAACGGGCTCCGTGGCCGCACCGTCGCCATCCGGTACGCGGCACGGAACGCGATCCTGCCGAACCTGACCGGCTTCGGCCTGGCACTCGGCGGCGTGGTCGGCGGCTCGGTCCTGGTCGAGCAGGTCTTCGGGTACCCGGGCATCGGCTACCTGCTGTTCAACGCCGTGATCGGGCAGGACTACCCGCTCATGCAGGCCCTGTTCCTGATGATCACCGTGTCGGTGCTCATCGCCAACTTCATCGTGGACGTCCTCTACGGCGTCCTGGACCCGAGGACGCGCCGATGACCCGCAACTCGCGATGGGCGGCGTGCTCCGCCCACGACCCCAACCCGAGGACGCGCCGATGATCCGCAACTCGCGATGGGCGGCGTGCTCCGCCCACGACCCCAACCCGAGGACGCGCCGATGACGAACCACGCAACCGTCGCAGTACGCACACAGCAAGACGAGCACGACGACCAGCAGCAAGCCCCCTCCAAGCTGCAGGCCGCCGCCCGCCAGTTCGGCGTCGTCTGGAGCAACACGAAGGCCCGCGTCGGCATCTGCATCCTCGCCTTCTTCGTCCTCGTGGCGATCGCCGCCCCGCTCCTGGCCCCCTACGGTGCGAGCCAGAACGGGTTCGCGCGGAACGCCGACGCCACGTGGGCGCACTGGATGGGCACCACCGCCGCCGGCGAGGACGTCCTCTCCCAGCTCATCCACGGCGCCCGCGTCTCCGTGCTCGTCGGTGCCGTCGCGGGCTTCCTGTCCACGCTCGTCGCCGTCGCCATCGGCCTGAGCTGGGGCTACGTCCGCGGGTGGATCGCCGAGGTCATCGGGTTCATCGTGAACCTGTTCCTCGTCATCCCCGGTCTGCCCCTCATGATCGTCATCGCCGCGTACCTGCAGAACGGCGGTATCGCCGTCATCATCGCGGTGATCGTGGTCACCGGCTGGGCCTGGGGTGCGCGCGTCCTGCGCAGCCAGACGCAGTCCCTCCGCAGCCGCGACTTCGTGACGGCCGCGCAGTTCTCCGGCGACGGCGCGACCCGCATCGTCTTCCGCGAGATCCTGCCGAACATGACGAGCCTCATCGTCGGCAGCTTCTTCGGCGCGGCGACGAGCGCGATCCTCGCGGAGGCGGGCCTGGAGTTCCTCGGCCTCGGCGACTCGTCGATCGTCAGCTGGGGCACGATCCTCTACTGGGCGCAGAACTCGAACGCGCTGCTCACCGGCCAGTGGATCCTGCTCTTCGCACCCGGCCTCTGCATCGCCCTCCTGGCGATGAGCCTCACCCTGATCAACTTCGGCGTCGACGCCGTGTCCAACCCGCGGCTGCGCGAGGGCGCGCGCCGGAAGAAGGAGGCAGCAGCATGAGCAGCCAGCCCACCACCGGACTGGAGGCGCGGGACGGCGCCGCCACGCGCCTCCCGTCCGCAGGCGGTGACGTCCTGCTCGACGTCCGCGACCTGTCCGTCGTCTACGAGTCGGCCGGCCAGACGGCCGTGCAGGCCGTCGACCACGTGTCCTTCAGCCTGCGCAAGGGGGAGTTCGTCGGTCTGGTGGGCGAGTCCGGATCGGGCAAGTCGACCCTCGGCTACGCGCTCACCCGGCTGCAGAAGCCGCCGGCGCGGACGAACGGCGGGCACATCTTCTTCGGGGGCGACGACATCCGCGACCTCGACGACGAGGCCCTCCGGCAGCAGCGCCAGGGCGGCTTCGCGATGGTCCTGCAGTCCGGCATGAACGCGCTCAACCCGGTGCGGACCGTCCGCAACCACTTCGTGGACGTGTTCCGGGCCCACGGCCACGTGCCCCGCCAACGCTGGGACAGCCGGATGCGGGAGCTCATCGGCAAGGTGAAGCTCCCCGAGACGATGCTCGCGCGCTACCCGGGGGAGCTCTCCGGCGGGATGCGACAGCGTGTCTCGATCGCGCTCGCACTGTCCCTCGAACCGCAGCTCATGGTGTTCGACGAGCCCACCACGGCGCTCGACGTCCTCGTGCAGCACGCGGTGATGGACACGATCACCGAGCTGCAGCGCACCGAGGGCTTCACCGCGATCCTCATCAGCCACGACCTCGGCATCGTGCTCGAGGCGACCGAACGCGTGCTCGTCATGCACGAGGGACGGATCGTCGAGGACGGTGCCTCGACGGCGATCCTCCGCGACCCGCAGGACGACTACACGAAGATGCTCCTCTCGCACTACGCGGACCCGCGCGCAGAGGTCGTGTCGTTGCCCGGGTTCCCCGACCGGTCACTGCGCTCGTCCGAGGGGGCGACGCGGCAGGAGACGACCTCGTCGTTCAGCACCGTCGGCTCCCGTGAACGGTCCGCCGCGGAGAACCCGATCGTCGTCGACCACCTCGTGAAGACCTACCCGGCGCCCCGCCGCGGCGAACAGCCCGTCCAGGCGGTCCGCGACGTGTCGTTCACCCTCGAGCCCGGTCAGTCGCTCGCCCTCGTCGGCCAGTCCGGCTCGGGCAAGTCCACCATCGCCAAGATGCTCACCGGCGTCGAGCAGCCGACGAGCGGCACCGTGCAGTTCGGCGACACCGACGTCGCTCGTCTCGGGAGGCGGGGGCTGAAGGACCTGCGCTCCGAGGTGCAGATGGTCTTCCAGGACCCGTACGCGGCGCTCAACCCGCTGCACACCGTCGAGTACACGCTGTCCCGGCCGATCGCGAACCACATCGGTCTCCGCGGACGTGATGCCCGTCGCCGGATGCTCGAGATCCTCGAGACGGTCGGCCTCACCCCCGTCGAGCAGTTCGCGCAGAAGCTCCCGCACCAGCTCTCCGGCGGACAGCGGCAGCGCGTCATCATCGCCCGGGCGCTCGCGAGCGACCCGCAGGTGATCATCGCCGACGAGCCCGTCTCGATGCTCGACGTCACGCTCCGCGCGGGCGTGCTCGCGCTCCTCGAGGACCTGCGCGAGCAGTGGGGCGTCTCGCTGCTGTACATCACGCACGACCTGCTGAGCGCCCGGCTCATCACGGACGACATCATGGTGCTCCACGACGGTGCGGTGGTCGAGCGCGGCCGGACGGCCGAGGTACTGCAGCACCCGCAGGACGACTACACGGTCGCGCTGCTGGACGCGGTGCCGAACCCGAGGCGGACACTGCTCGCATGACCACGCTCCACGAGTTCCCGCCCGTCCCGCCGTTCGGCCACCTGCCCACCCCCGAGGGGGTCGACGTCGTCGGCATCGACCTCCCCGTCGGGCGGCTCACCGCCTACCGGGTCGTCCCCTCGGGGCCGTCGAAGGGCGTCGTGCTCGTCGTCCCCGGGTACACCGGATCGAAGGAGGACTGGCGCACGTTCATGCCCCTCCTGCGTGACGCTGGCTGGACCGCGGTCGCGATCAGCCGCCGTGGCCAGGCCGACTCGGCGCGGGCATCCGGGCACGACGGCTACCGGCTCGAGGACGAAGCCGCCGACGTGGTCCGGGTCGCACGACTGCTCGACGACGGCGCGCCCGTGCACCTCGTCGGGCACTCGCTCGGCGGGGTCATCGTCCGCGAAGCCGCCGTCGCCGCGCCGGACGCGTTCCGGGACGTCGTGCAGTTCTGCTCCGGGCCGTACGGCTGGCCCTACCGCAAGGTCGCCGAGCTCACGATCCTGCACGACACCGGCGGGAACCTCCGCCAACTGTTCGACTCGACGAACCCGCTCTGGGCCCACCGCCCCGACGAGGAGCTCCCCGACGACGTCCGGATGGTCCGCGACCGCTTCGACGCACACGACCCCGCGAGCGTCGTCGCCGGCGGGCACATCCTCGAGGACCACACCGACTCCTCCGCCGGCCTCCGCGCCACCGGGCTCCCCGTCCTCGTCACGCACGGCGAGTGGGACGGCGCCTGGCCGATCCCGTGGCAGCGGCAGATGGCCGAGGACACCGGCGCCGAGTACGAGGTCATCCCCACGAGCTACCACGGCCCGCAGGTCGAGAACCCGGCCGCGACCATCGCCGTGTTCGACCGCTTCCTGTCGGCGCACTGAGCTCCCCCTGAAAGGACCCATCATCACCACGCTGCACTTCCCCGACGGCTTCCTCTGGGGCGCGGCCACCGCCGCCCACCAGATCGAGGGCAACAACGTCAACTCGAACTGGTGGGTGCACGAGCACGAGCCGGACACCACCATCGTCGAACCGTCCGGCGACGCCGCCGACAGCTACCACCGCTACCGCGAGGACATCCGGATCGCCGCCGAGCTCGGGCTGAACTCCTACCGGTTCAGCATCGAGTGGGCCCGCATCGAGCCCGAGCGTGGCTTCGTCTCGCGCGCCGAGGTCGACCACTACCGGCGGATGGTCGAGACGTGCCACGAGTTCGGCGTCGAGCCGATCGTCACGCTCATGCACTTCACCGTGCCCCGCTGGTTCGAGCGCGACGGGTTCTGGCGTGCCCCCGACGCCGCCGACCTGTTCGCCCGCTACACCGAGGCAGCGCTGCCGGTCGTGCAGGACGGCGTCCGCTACGTCTGCACCATCAACGAGCCGAACATCGCGGCGATGCTCGCGGGCGGCGAGGACGCGGCGAACCTCGTCGCGTACGGGCTGCCGAACCCGGACCTCGGCGTCGCCGACGCCCTGCTGGCCAGCCACCGGCGGGCGCGAGCGGTGCTGGGACAGGTGCCGGGCCTCCAGTCCGGGTGGACCGTGGCCACGCAGGCCTTCGTCTCCACCGGGGAACCGGGTGCCGACGAGCAGCTGCGTGCCTACGGGTACCCGCGCGACGACTGGTACCTCGAGCAGGCGGCGGGGGACGACTTCCTCGGCGTACAGGCCTACACCCGCACGTTCGTCGGCCCGTCCGGCCCGATCCCCGTCGCGGACGGTGTCGAGACCACCCTGACCGGGTGGGAGTTCTACCCTGAGGCCTCGGCCGACGGACTCCGCAGTGCGTGGGAGTTGTCCGGGCACGTGCCGCTCATGGTCACCGAGAACGGCATCGCCACCGCCGACGACACCCGCCGGCGGGCCTACACGCAGGGCGCCCTCGAGGGGATCCACCGCTGCATCGAGGACGGCATCGAGGTCCTCGGGTACCAGCACTGGTCCCTGCTCGACAACTACGAGTGGGCATCGGGCTTCCGGCCGACCTTCGGGCTCGTGTCGTGGGACCCGGAGACGTTCGAGCGCACCCCGAAGCCGTCCGCGCACTGGTACGGCGGTGTCGCGAAGGCGAACGCCCTCGAGACCGACGTGGCTCAGCTCCCCGCGTAGTACTCGGCCAACTGCTCCGCGACCGCCGGGTCGCGGAGCAGTTCAGCGCGTGCGCTGGCGGTCGAGCCCTCGTCGTCCTCGGCGTTGACGTCGACGTCCAGGGCGAGTGCGGCGCGCACGGTCTCGACGTCGCCGGAGTCGACGGCGGCGATCAGCAGGGTCGCACCGCGCGAGCCGAGCGCCCGGGTGTCGGCACCCGCTCCGGCCAGTGACCGGACGATCGCCGCGTGGCCGCCCCACGCCGCTCGGACGATCGGCGTGTTGCCGTCGCCGTCCCGTGCCTCGAGGTCGGCGCCGGCGTGGACCAGGACGGCCAGCGCCTGCCGGGCGTCACGGTCGATCGCCAGCGTCAGCGGCGTCCGTCCCTCCACGTCGCGGAGTTCGAGCGAAGCCCCTCGGTGGACGAGCTCCTCGAGCATCTCGGGCGGTCGAACCACGCGGCGGCGTGGAGCGGCGCGAAGCCCCAGCGCGGGTCCAGGTCGTCGACGTCACTCGCGTCGTCCGCCAGGTGCAGCCCGCCGAGGTCGCCGTGCGCGGCGGCGCGACGCCCTCGACCGCCCACTCCACCCAGCCGTCCGGCACCGGTCCGTGCCACCCGCGTGGCGGTCGTGCGTCGAGTGCCGTGAAGGACTCCTCGTCGGTGCTCCGACCGCGACGGTGACGTCCGTGAAGCGGATGGCGACCTCGCCGACGGGCGAGACCAGCAGGCGGAGTTCCCAGCCGTCGTGACCGGCGTGCTCGACCTCACCACGGAGGACGTGGGCGTCCCCAGCGAGCAGCGCCATCGGGTCGATCGCGGCGGGGTCGATCACGGCGTCCGTGAACCGCAGCGTCACCCGGGCGTGGTTCCACCGCCGCCAGAGCCCCTCCGGGGTGTCGAGGACCTCGTCGTTCCGGACGGCGACCTCGGCGTGCAGGACCACCGGGTCGGGCTCGCCGTGGTCGGGGAGCGCAGCCGTGTCGTCGGCCGGCCAGGTGCTGTGGCGGCGTCCGGACTCCTCACGCCACGAAGCGATGCGGGAGTCGGTCCACCGGACGGTCGCGAGGGCCGCGATCGGGGGAGGGGCGTCCTCGAGCAGGCGGGAGAGGTGTTCCGTCTGTCCCTCGAAGTCCTCGAGGGAGACGTAGCCCACCGAGGGCCAGTTCACTCGACTCCATCGCACGCTCCGACCCTACCGGGGGGTGGCTGGCGTCCTGCGGCGGGACGGACCCGGGCACGCGACGGACCAACGCCCGGCCGCAGAGCGCCACCGCGAGCCAGCACACCGTCGACGCGGCCGACATCGTGGCGAACCCGGAGTAGCAGAACCCCAGGAAGGCGCCGGCGACCACGGCCAGGCGAGCACCGCCGGGTGCCGATGCGTCGAGCAGGGGACGGAGCAGGACGAGCACGAGCACGACCACCGGGACCAGACCGAGGTCGAACGCCAGGATCGCGAAGGAGTTCTCGAGACTCGTGCGGAGGACGTCGCCCTTCAACTGCCAGGCAGCACCCCAGCCGCCGCCGATGAAGGTGTGGTCCCAGAGGTGCTCGACGATGTACTGCGCTGCCGTCCCGCGTGCCGAGGACGAGCTCCCGTCGTCCCCCGTCACGCGTTCGACCAGTCCGCTGAGCATCGACGTCCGCAGGACCACGAACACCCCCACGCAACCACTGACCACGATCGTCAGGACTGCCGGGAAGGACCGAGTCGAGCGCGCGATGACCCAGACGATCGCCACCACCGCGACGGCGGTCGGGGCCCGTGACGCCGTGAGGACGACCGTGGTCAGGAGCATCAGCGCGACGACGTGTCGGAGCGGGGCGCGGCGGATGAACGAGGTCAGCGGGATTGCGACCGCTGCGGCGAACCCGAGGTCGAGCGGACTGTCCAGTGTCCCTCGCGGGCGGAACTGGACGCTCCCGGAGGTGCCCCGAGCGGTGGCGAGTCCCCACGGCAGGTCCGAACGGAGCACGACCTGGACGACGACCACCGCCGCGACGACGAGCATCACCCCGAGGAAGACCACGGCCAGTCGGCGCAGTGTCCCGGGGACGGCCTGCTCACTCGTGCGTGCGACGAAGCAGAGCAGCATCGGCCGCCAGCACGGCGTTGGTCAGCCCGAGGAGCGACGTCGGCCCGCTCCCGACGACGGCCTGCACCATGAGCAGGAACGCGACCACGACCAGCCCGGCGTACCAGCCGCGGCGCGGTGCCACCTCGGCGACCACGCTGTTCCACCGCCCGCGGAGGCCGAACACGCAGTACAGGACGAGCAGGACCGTCGCCGGGTGCAGTGCGGCGTTCCCCTCCCAGTTGCCGAGGAGGAGGCCACCGGCCGTGGACGGGACGAGGACGCGGAGAGCGACGACGGCGGAGAGGACCACCACCGGCCGCGACTGCTGCGTCGTGACGACGACGAGACAGAGCACCACCCAGACGGCGAGACGGAGCAGTTCCACGGTCAGCTCGACGTCGGGGTCGGCCGGACGACCCGGAGGGCCAGGGTGCCGACGCGGCGGACGTCGGCGGGACCGACGGCGTAGAAGTCACGCATCCGCGCACCGGTGAGCCGAGCGGCCAGCGCACGCTGCCGTTGCTCGAGAGCAGGTTGCCGATCAGCGCCGCCGACGCAGCACCGACGGCGCCGAGGACCGGGACGAGCGCCACGAGGGCGACGACGTTCGCGATGCAGCCGACCGTGATGCTCGTGCTCCGCAGCTCGGGGCGTCCGCGAGCGGTCAGCGTGCTGCCGGCGATCGAGCCGGGCACGCCGATCACGACGGCGACCATCGAGACGGCCATCACCGGCACCGCGGCGGCGAACGCTCCGCCGAACACGACCGGGACCCAGAACGGTGCGCCGAGCCCGAGGGGCAACGCGATCGCGACGGCGAGCACCGCCGCCGACCGAGCGACCCGGGGCACGCGCACGTCGTCCGCGTCGGCCGCGTCGCTGGAGAGCATCACCTCGCGGACCGCGTTGGTGACGATCACGGGGACCTCGGCCACGTTCACCGCCACCGCGTAGAGCCCGAGCTGCTCGGCGCTCGCGAGCGGGAGCACCAGGAGCTGGTCGAGCCGGACGAGCAGCACCCCTGCGGCAGAGCCGAGCCAGCTGCGGAGCGAGAAGCCCATCACGGCGCGCGCGTGCACGACGGCTGCGGTGTCGCTCGGTGGTGTCCCGCGCGGCATGAACAGGTAGACGACGCCGCCCACGACGGGGGAGAACGCGATGAGGGCCACGGCGGCAGGGAGGTCGAGACGATCGACGCCGGCCAGCACCAGCGTGCCGACGATCTTGACGGTGGCGGCGGTGATGCGTTCCGCGGTCACGAAGCCCCACGCGTGACGACCCGCCGCTCGGCCCCGGAGGAGCGCCACGAGAGGGCGGGAGCGGTGGCGGCGGTCGCGACGGTCACGAGGGCGGCCAGCTCGGCGTCGGTCCCCACGATGAGTGGCGCTGTGACCGTCACGGCGGCCAGGGCGGCGATCCCGCCGGACGCGAGCAGCAGCCACGCGAGCCACCACCGGATCGTGCCACTCGACGTCCGGAGGCGATCGTCTGGGTCAGGGCGTCGGGGATGCCGAACGTGCCGATTGACAGCGCGAGGAGGAACGGTGCCGTCACGGCGGCGAGCTCGCCTCGACCGTCGACACCGAGCGAGTGCGCCAGGAACGGGGCCATGACGAACGTCGCCGCGGGCGGGAAGGCGTTCCCGACGACCAGCAGGACCGTGCTCGCCGCGATCGGCCGGTTGGCGCTCACGGGTTGGTCTCGTCGCGCACGATCCGCAGCAGCTCGGGTGTCAACGTCGCGGCGATCTGCGCGTCGTTGCCCCCGTCCGTCCCGTTGCTCCGGGAGAGCGCCGACCGCTGTCCGCCGACGATCGTCTGCCAGACCCGGGGACTCGCGTCGACCTGTGCCACGCGGACACCGTTCGCGATCGCCCTCGCCGTCAACCAGACGTCGTCGGCGTGCGGAGCGGTCTCCCGGAAGCCGTCTCCGTCCTCGCGCAGGACGTCGAGGAACGCCGGCGGGTACAGGACTCCGGACACGCCGGTCAGGAACGACGTGTGCGACGGGATCGTGCTCCGACAGGGCGGCCAGGTCATGTACGGAGCCAAGGACGAGGCCGCTGTCACGACGATCCGGTGGGCGCGATGACAGTGGACGGCGTCCGGCGTCTCAGCGTGAGCGTCCAGCAACGCGCGCAGCCACCCACGGCCGTACCGGATGTCGTCGTCCGCCGTGACGAGCGGGAGGGGTGTGGTGCGCTTCGGACCGGACGTACGGCCACCACTTGCCGTGTGGACCGACCGGCTCGCCGACCCGGAGCTCGAGCCCCCGGGCGATGAGCCGGCCCGGAGTGGACGGGAGTGCAGGGCGCGTGCACGATCGGCCTCGTCGTCGACCCAGAGGACGAGGCGCTGCGGCCGGACACTCCCGCTGACGATGGACTCGATCGCCAGCGACACCGACCGGAGTCGGCGGCCGTGCGAGGTGAGCGACACGACGACGGGTGCGGTCCCGGTCACCGGACGCCGCCGGACGGCGTAGCCCGCGGCGCGGCAGACCTGCGCCACCGAGCGCAGCGCGGCGACCGTGGCTCGCCGGACGAAGGACTTCCGAGGGGCGAGCGTCATGCGATGCTCCCGAGGACGCGCCACACATCGGCCCGGAAGCGCGAGGCGTTCGCGGCGGACCGGTCGGCCGCCCGGCGGCACCGTCGCTGGCGGTCGGCGCTGTCCTGCTGGTCCTCCTCGGCGAGAGCGGTGATGAGCCGCGTTGCTGTCCGGAGGTCGAGCGCCAGGCCGGCGCGGTCGAGCTCCTCGGCGAAGCGGACCTGGTGGTCGTCGACGTGCTCGTCGAACGCGATCTGCCGTCCGAGGACGAGTGGCCATGCGCCCGCAGCGAGAGCGCCGAACACGGTGCCCGGGCTGCACTGGCTGACGACCACGTCGGCCCACTCGAGGTGCGCCTGCATGCTCGGGGCGTCGAAGTAGGCCGCAGCGGCACGGACGGTCGGGAGCCGGAGGGCCCACTCGCCGATGCCGTACTGGACGACCCACTCGTCGTCCGGTCGGAGGAGGAGCGCCTGCTGGGCGGCCTCGAGGAGGCGCTGGAACGGGCTGCTCGTGCGTCCCCACGGTAAGGAGGACCTTCATCGGCTGACCGCCACGCGTTCGCGTCGCGGGAACCCGGCGAGCTGCTCGTCCCCACTGCGCGATGAAGCGGTCCGTCACCGGGGCGGACCAGCTTCGCCGTGAGCGTGGGGTTGTCCCATCCGGTCGACGCACTCGATGAAGACGGTGCGCGTCCGGAAGAGCGCCCTTTCCCAGCCAGAAGAAGGGGACAGCCGCGGCGGCTCCGCTGCTGACGATCAGGTCGGGTCGTTCCTGGTGGAGCACCCGAGCCGCGATCACGAGGTTCCGCGCGAGCGCGGTGATGCTCCGGTTGGTCGGCCAGTGCAGGCCGTACGCCCGGTGACCGGCCACCTTGGCCAGGGCGTCGGGCTTCATGAACGTCGCGATCGCGACGTCCGTACCGTCGGGTGCCGGGAGGAGCGCGAGCAGCTGGTCGAGATGACCGCCGCTGCTGCAGACGAACAGGATCGTGGTCATGCCGAGGCCTCCAAGAGGTCGTGTGCGCGCCGCTCCCACAAGGCGACGGCGTGGTCGAGCGTCACCGGCTCGATGTAGGTGTCGCAGTCGTCCAGACGGGGTCGCGGCGCGTGCAGCCGCGCCTGCAGACGGGCTCGCAGGTCCGGTACCGAGCCGTTCGCGAAGAGTTCGAGGAGGTCGTTCCGCGTGCCGAGGAGCGCCTGCATCTCGGACGGGCCGATGGCGTCCGCCGCGAGGACCGGGGGTCCCGACCGCGAGCGCTTCGAGGAGGACGATCCCCCAGGCTTCGCTCCGAGCGCTGTGGACGAGGACGTCGGCTGCCGCGACGAAGGAGTAGGGCTCGGCGTGGGCACCGTCGACGGAGACCGTCACGAGACCCTTCGGGTCGTGGTGTCGAGCCAGTTCCTCTGCGAGCGGCCCGGCGCCGACGACGCGCCAGTGCACCGCGACGCCGAGGCCTTCGAGGGCGGCGAGCGTGACGTCCAAACCCTTGCGCGGGGATGAGACTGCCCACCGAGACGACCGTGAACACGTCGGGACGTTCGCGCGGCTTCGCTGCCGCGGCCGACCGGATCGCGACCGGATCGACTGTGCTCGGGATGACGGCGGGTCGGTGGTCGAGCCCGTAGACCTCGGTCATGGAGGCGGCGACCGTGCGCGTGTTGGCGGAGAGGATCGGTCGGGCACGGAAGATCGACCCGATCAGGCGTTGCTTGAGTCGACCGAAGCGGATGTACTCGGCGTGGTCGGTCGGGTCGAGGTCTTCGCAGTAGTTGAAGACGTGGTGGGCGACGGAGCGGCGCCGGTCGATCATGGCGCACGCGAGGATCGACGACCAGAGCTTCACGATGACGAGCGATCGGGGCAGTGACCGGAGGACGGCGTGCAGCCGTCGCGCGACGTCGACGGTCGCCGCATGGCTCTCGATCCCGAGGACGTGGACGGCGACGTCCGGACGGAGCAGCGAGACGAGGCCGCCGCCACCGGAGTGGAGGACCACGGAGACACGGTGGCCGTTCTCGGCGAGTCGGTTCGCGACGATGACCGTCTGGCGTTCCGCGCCCCCGAAGCGGAGGTGCGGTTGGACGAAGATGTAGGAGGCCACGGGGTCCTTCGGATGTACTAGTATCTGATATGCAAACGCTACATGAGAGGCCAGCCATGCGCAATCCGATCCCGTTCCGAATCCCGCGGCCCTGGGTGTTCGCAGTCGTGTCCCGCATCGCAGGCGGCGACGTGGCCGCCCGCCGCCTGGGTTCGGGACGGGCTGCCGGATCTACTCCTGCCGTGTCGCCTCGGAGTACTCGATGGTGTCGATCGGCGACGACACGACGGTTTCCGTCGACGTGCTCTTCGTCACCCATGACGGCACTGGGTGGTTGTACCGGGACGAGCGAGGTCGTCGGTACCGCTACGCGCCGGTGACCGTGGGGGACCGGTGTTTCATCGGTGCCCGGGCCACGCTCATGCCGGGTGTCCGGATCGGCTCCGACTCGGTGGTCGCCGCCGGGGCGGTCGTCACCCGGTCGGTCCCGGCGGGCTCGATCGTCGGCGGTGTGCCTGCGAAGGTGATCGGTCGGACCAGCGATCTCATGGCGAAGATCGCGACGTGGCCGGCCGAGGGTGACAAGCGCGGTCGGACCGCGGCGGAACGGATCGCGTCCATCGCCGAGGGTCACCAGCCCCTGGGTGGATGAGCAGCCGACGGCTACGGACGGGTCGGATTGATCACCCGAGCGGGGTTGCCGACGGCGACGCCGCCCTCGGGGACGTCGCACAGCACGATCGCGCCCGCGCCGATCCGTGCGCCAGCACCGATCTGGACGTCGCCGAGGATCTGTGCGCCGGCGCCGACATCGACGCGCGGCCCGAGGCGCGGGACCCTGGGAGCTGACTCACCCGACCGACGAACGCCGATCGTGACGTTGTGCCGGAGCGTGCTCCGTGGACCGATCTCTGCTGCGGTGTGGACCACGAGCCCTCGGCAGTGCGGCAGAGCCAGTCCGGGGCCGATCTGCGCGCCGAGTGGGATCTCCGCTCCGCACACCGTCGTCGACACCGCCCGGTAGGCGATGCGAATCGGCGCTGTGAGGAAGCGCGGTGCTGCGGGCAGCGCCTGCGTCGCCTTCGCGACACGGAACAGCCAGAGCAGTGTGCGGGCCGAGCGGCCGACGTTCGCCGCTCGGTCCTCCCTGATCTCGGACCGCATGGTGCGCAGTGACTCGATGTAGCTCATGGTGCCTCCCTGGGGATGTCCGCATCGCATGCACGGCACTGATCAGGAGCGGGCGGGCGTCCGGCCCGATCAGTGCGCGTGTCGTCAGCGTGCCGAGACCGTGTTGTCCTGGCCGAGGTCCTGGACCGCGGCCTCACCGGAGTACGTCACGGTGTTGTCGGAGCCCGGCACCGTGATGCTCTTCGCCCTCTCGACGTCGATCGTGGCTCCGCTCGCTTCGACGAGGAGGTCCTCGACGGCGCCGAGCGTGATCGTCGATCCGTCAGCGGCAGCGCCCAGCACGGAGACGTGCGTGCAGTCGCCCACCGAGAGCGGCTTCTCGGCGGTGGCGTCGGAGGCGTCGATCGTCGCGAGGCCGTCGATGCACTCGTTGTAGACGGTGTTGTTGGCGGCGCTCGACCCTGTCGGGGAAGGGGTCGGTGAGGAGGTCTTGTCGGGGCTCGCCCCGCCGCTGCAGCCGGTGAGTGCGGCAGCGAGGGCGGTGCCGAGGGTGACGGTGACGACGGTCTTGCGGTTCATGGGTCCTCGTTCTGTCGGAGATGGGTCGGTCGGTGGGGGATTCGCGGGTGCGTCGCCCTTGCTTGGGGGCGCTCGGAGCGCTGGGGACTGCGGACCCTGCTGCGTAGTACGTGTCGTAGGCGCCGCGATCCTTCGTGGGGACCATCGTCATGACGACTCCGAGCGTCCTGCTGCCGATGCTGCGGAGGGCATCGAGTGCGGAGGCGAGCTGCTTCTGCGTGACGCGGCGGACGGAGGAGATCACGACGGCACCGCCGGTGAGGCGGCTCAGGACGGCCGCATCGGTGACCGGCAGCAGCGGCGGTGCGTCGAAGATGACGAAGTCGAACTCGGTCGTCAGCTGGTCGATCAGCGCGAGCATCGCGTTGCTCCCGAGGAGCTCGCTCGGATTGGGCGGGATCCGACCCGCCGGGAGGACGAAGAGGCTGCCGTGTCCCCAAGGGATCGTCACGTCCTCGAGCTCCGTCCTCCCGATGAGGAGGTCGGAGAGCCCGACCGCCCCCTCGATGCCCATGAGTTCGCCGATGCGGGGGCGCCGGAGGTCGGCGTCGACGAGGACGACCCGCGAGCCGCTCTCCGCCATGGTGATCGCGAGGTTCGCGGCGGTGGTCGACTTCCCTTCCGACGGGATGGCTGAGGTGACGGTGAAGCTCCGCCGCTGGGCATCGGTCTCGACGAACTGGATGTTCGTACGCAGGGAGCGGAAGGACTCTGCGCGCGGATTCCGCGGATCCGAGTGGACCACGAGCGGGTTCGTGGTCGCTGCGGCGTCGAACCCGATCGACCCGAGGACCGGTACGGAGGTGACCCGGACGACGTCGTCCTGCGTCCGCACCTTGGAGTCGAGCGTCTGTCGGACGAGAGCCCCGCCCACGCCCAGCGCGAGTCCGAACGCGAGCCCCAGGACGATGTACTTGACGAGGTCCGGCGAGCTAGGCTCTTCCGGGACGAGTGGTGGCTGCACGGTCTCGATCCGGACGAGTGACGGGCCGCCGTCCGTGGGCTTCTCGAGGTTCTCGGTCACCACCTTCGCGAAACTGGTGATCACGGCGGCGGCGATCCGGGCTGCTTCCTCGGGATCGTCCTCGGTCACCGAGATGTTCAACAACACGCTGTCGACGGTGGCGGTGGACGCGACGTGCTGCGCGAGCTCGCTCACCGAGGTGTCCAACCGCAGCTCCTCGATCACGGGTTGCAGCACGCTCGCGCTCCGGACGACCTGCACGTAGGAGTTCACCTTCTGCTGGGCCGCGTTGTTGCCCTGGGCCAGGTCGCTCACGTCCTGGCCGCCTGGCTGCACCGACACGAAGACCTGACCGGTCGAGCGGTACTGGGGCTTGCTGACGACCGCGATGAGCGCGCCGACGCCGCCCCCGAGGAGTGTCGCCACGAGGAGCACCACCAGCGATCGCCGGATGGTGCGGAGGAAGTCAGCGAGCGTCATCGTGCTCCAGTCGGGTTTGTGAATATAGTTAGTATATCAAATGACAGAAGAAGAGCGGCGACTCCGTGGAGTCGCCGCTCTCGTGGTTTCGTGAGGTCAGCTGATGGTGGCCAGCTGACCGGGGTCAGCTGGCGGGGGCCAAGCGGACGCCAGGGATGCTGGTCGGCTCTCCTTCGGTGGGCTGCTGGACGAGGGTGAGGTCGTAGGTGATCCCCGGGGCGAAGCCGCGGCGGATCTCCCACCTGCCGTTGTTGTCGACCTCAGTCCTGAAGATCTCGTTGTTGTTCCAGGCCGGGGCGATGGCGGTGATCGTCGCGCCGCGGGTGCCGGTGCCGCTGAAGGACACGGGGGCCCCGGGCTCGAAGGTCGAGTCCATCGCGGGGGTGGTCAGCGTGAACGGACGGTCGATGCCGGTGGCTTCGAGGGTGAAGGTGTTCGACAGCGACGTGGTGCCGTCCCCCCGGAGCTGCTTCGCGGTCAGCTCGTAGGTCGCGGAGGGGCCGAAGGCGCGGACGATGTTCCACTCCCCGTCGGCGTTGGCGACGGCCGTGCCGTAGACGGTGTCGTTCCACTGGAAGCGGAGCTCGATCTTGGCGTACGGGGTGGACGTGCCGGTGACCCGGGTCTGCTCGCCGGGCGCGTAGGCGTGGTCAGCAGGCCCGGTGATCACGACCTCCTGGTTGGTGATGCCCTCGGGGTCGAGGGCGAACATCGCAGATGCGGAGGTGGTGGTGTCGAACCGGGTCTGCGTCGCGGTCAGTTCGTACTTGGCCGCCGGACCGAAGCCGCGGGTGATCGACCAGTTTGCCGTTGATGTCGGCCTTGGCCGTGCCGTAGACGGTGTCGTTCCACTGGAAGCGGAGGTCGACGGTGGCGTACGGGGTCGCCGTGCCACTGATCGTGGTCGCTCGGTTGGGCCGGTAGGTGTGGCTGCTCGGCTCGGTGATGACGACTTCGCGTGCGGTCTGTGCGCCGTTCGGGGTGACCGTGATCGTGTCGGAGGTGATCAGGTTGCCCTTGGCGTGCTGCTGCGCCGTGAGGGTCTTCGCAGTGTTCGATGGTGCGAGTTCGACCTCCGCGGTGAAGGTACCGTCGGTCTCGACCGTGGTCGTGGTCGGCTGCGCGCCGCCGGTGACGGTGATCTCGGTGCCGACCTTGCCGGTGCCCGTGACCGTGACCGCACCGGGGGTGACCGTCGACGAAGCCGGCTCGTCGAGCGCAACGGCGGCGCCGTACTCGGCGGTCGTCTCAGCTGTCTGCGTGCCGTTGATGCCGGACTGTTCGATGCGGATCTTCTGGCTGCCCGCGCCGATGGGGTCGATCGTGGTCGACCAGGTGCCGTTGTCCACCCTGGCGGTGCCGATGGCGGTGGTGGAGTCGCCGGCGAAGAGGGTGATCGTGGCACCGTCGACACCGGTTCCCGACACGGTGGCCTTCTGGGTGACGTCGTCCGCGAACGTGACCGTGCCCGTCGGAGCCGCGACGGCCGGGGCCTCGATCAACGTGGCGGTGGTGCTCGTGGTGTTGAACGAGCCCTCGGTCGCCGTCCCGACCAGCTTGGTGCTCATCGACCCGGTGGTGGCTTCGGCATCCGCCGGAGTCGCGACGTCGATGTTCCAGCGGAACAAGGTGCCCGCCGGCTCCCGGAAGTACGACGGGGTCTGGAGCGTGTAGGTGTAGGTCTTCCCGTCGTCGGAGCGCCGACCGTCGATCAGCGGCAGGTAGTCGAGCCACTCGCCGTCTGGCTTCTTGACGGAGCCCGTGATGGTGTCCTGGCCCTCGGGAAACGTGGTTCCCTCCGGCGCGGTGAACTCGACGGTCCCGCCCGGGTTGCTGATCTGACCGTTCGTCGTGAACAGCGACTCCACCGAGGTGACCTCGCCCCGCTCCAGCGTCGCCGCGGTGCCGTCCTGACCGGTGATCGCGGCGTCGTTGATGACGACCTCGACGTCCTTCGAGTCGTGGTCCTCGCCGTCGATCTCCTGCACGACGCGCAGCTCGTTGGTGCCACTGGTGAGGCCCTCGACGGTGATGCTCCAGGCGCCGGTCGCAGCGTCCGCCTCGACGCTCTCGTCGCCGATCTTGACGGCCGCGCCGGGCGTTGCGGTACCAGAGATCACCGCGGTCTTCTCGGCATGGTTGATCGAGGCGACGTTCGCGACGAGGTCGACGACGGCGGTCTCGATCGTGGTGGTCGTCTTGCCCGTCGCGCGGAAGTCACCCTTCGAGCTGTTGCCCGGCATGGTGAAGTTCATCGCATCGGAGCCAGCCGGAGCGTCGTCGGCCGCGGTGACGCCGATCATGTAGCGGTACTGCTGGTCCGCCGGCCGAGCGCCTGCCCAGTCGGCGTCGAAGGTGATGGTCTTGCCGTTGTTCGACACACGACCGCCCGTCAGAGGGGTGGAGGTGGAGTTGCTCCACGCGTCGCTGCCGACCACGCGCCACGACCCCTGGACGGTGGTCTGGCCGTCGAAAGTCGTGTTCTCGGGCGCGGTCAGCGTGACGGTGCCGTCGACGTCGTTGCGTGCCTCGCGGTTCTCGACGACGAACGGGACCTGCGTGGACTCGCCGCGCTCGAGTTCGACCGGGCCCTGGTCGACACCGACGAACGTTCCGCCCTCGACGATCGTGACGTCGACGGGCTTTCGGTCGACTTCGGCGTTGTTGAACCGCTGGACTGCCTCGAGGCGGTTCGATCCGACGGTCAGACCTTCGACGGTCATCGACCACGCACCGCTCGAGCTGACGGGCGCCGACTTGCCGCCGATCGTCACCGTGCCGTTCGGCGTCGCGGTTCCAGAGATCACTGCGGTCTTCGCGATGTTGTTGACTTTCGTGACCTGCGCGGTCATCGGGCTCGTGGCCTGCCCGGGGCGCGTGACCTGCACGGGTACGCCTTGCGAACGGAGGGAGGTACTCCCTCCGACCCCTGACGCACGCACCTCGGCGACCGTGTGGAAATAGAGGGTGCGGGTCTCGCCTCGAGCCCAGCCTGCAAAGTTGTAGCGTCCCGGCCCACTGATGACCGGCGACTCCCTATCCCCCCAACGCGTCACAATGATGTAGCAGTAGATGTAGTCACCGGTGCATCGCGGAGTGCCGTAGAACGTGACGCCGTTGTCGTCGGCATCGCGCGCGCCGTACGACGTCGGGACCAGGGGGGTCCCCTGGACGTTCACGCCGATTGAGCTCTTCGATCGATCGACACTCGGGCCTGTACCCGCGAACGCAGCGGGGCCGAATGAGAGCCCGGAAACGATGGTGGCTGCGGCCAGCCCGGCCGCACCCATGGACTTGAGGGCGGTCGAGGCCCTCTTCTTGTGAGACATGTGCATCTTTCAGGACAGGCCGCGCGACGGCGGCTGTGCGGGATGGAGCACGCATGCGACGGCTGAGCCGTCCCAGCATGTGCATACAGAATATCACGTGGCATATCAATACTCGAACCAGCGCAGAATGCGCGCTGCCTTGGAGTTGAGCGCAAACGACGCAACTTCTGCTTCCCTGGGTTGACGCGCCTCCCGGCCGGAGTAGACTTGAGCCCATCGGACGCAAGTCCGCAGACTTCACCAGCACCGCACCCAACCGAAGGAGCACCAACACATGGACGTGCAGTAGGCATCGACCTCGGAACCACCAACTCGGTCGTCAGCGTTCTCGAGGGTGGCGAGCCCACCGTCATCGCGAACGCCGAGGGGCTCCGCACCACGCCGTCGATCGTCGCGTTCACGAAGGACGGCGAGGTCCTCGTCGGCGAGACCGCGAAGCGCCAGGCGGTCACGAACGTCGACCGCACCATCGCCAGCGTCAAGCGCCACATCGGCACCGACTGGAAGGTCGAGATCGACGGCAAGCAGTACACGCCGCAGGAGATCTCGGCCCGTACCCTCGGCAAGCTCAAGCGCGACGCCGAGCAGTACCTGGGCGAGGACGTGACGGACGCGGTCATCACCGTGCCGGCGTACTTCAACGACGCCGAGCGCCAGGCGACGAAGGACGCCGGTGAGATCGCCGGCCTCAACGTCCTCCGCATCATCAACGAGCCGACCGCCGCTGCGCTGGCGTACGGCCTCGACAAGGGCAAGGAAGACGAGCTCATCCTGGTCTTCGACCTCGGTGGCGGCACGTTCGACGTCTCCCTGCTCGAGGTGGGCAAGGACGACGACTTCTCCACGATCCAGGTCCGTGCGACCGCGGGCGACAACCGCCTCGGTGGCGACGACTGGGACCAGCGCATCGTCGACTTCCTCATCAAGAAGTTCAAGGACGAGCACGGCGTCGACCTGTCCACGGACAAGATCGCCAAGCAGCGCCTCAAGGAAGCCGCTGAGCAGGCGAAGAAGGAGCTCTCGTCGCAGATGTCGGCGAGCATCCAGCTCCCGTACCTGACGCTGACCGCCGACGGCCCGCTCAACCTCGACGAGACCATCTCGCGCGCACAGTTCGAGCAGATGACCTCCGACCTGCTCGACCGCACCAAGAAGCCGTTCAACGACGTCATCAAGGAGGCGGGTGTCTCGGTCAACGACATCGCGCACGTGGTGCTCGTCGGTGGCTCGACCCGCATGCCCGCCGTGGCCGAGGTCGTCAAGAGCCTGACCGGTGGCAAGCAGCCGAACCAGGGTGTCAACCCGGACGAGGTCGTGGCCGTCGGTGCCGCGCTCCAGGCCGGTGTCCTGAAGGGCGAGCGCAAGGACGTCCTGCTCATCGACGTCACCCCGCTGTCGCTGGGCATCGAGACCAAGGGCGGCCTGATGACGAAGCTCATCGACCGCAACACCGCGATCCCGACCAAGCGGAGCGAGACCTTCACGACCGCCGACGACAACCAGCCGTCGGTCGCGATCCAGGTCTTCCAGGGCGAGCGCGAGTTCACCCGCGACAACAAGCCGCTCGGCACCTTCGAGCTGACCGGCATCGCCCCGGCTCCCCGCGGCGTCCCGCAGGTCGAGGTCACCTTCGACATCGACGCCAACGGCATCGTGCACGTGTCCGCGAAGGACAAGGGCACCGGCAAGGAGCAGTCGATGGTCATCTCCGGCGGCTCCTCGCTGCCGAAGGAGGACATCGAGCGCATGGTCCGCGAGGCCGAGGAGCACGCGGCCGAGGACAAGGCCCGTCGTGAGGCGAACGAGCGTCGCAACCAGGCCGAGCAGCTCGTCTACTCGATCGAGAAGCTCATCAAGGAGAACGACGAGAAGCTCCCCGCGGACGTCAAGTCCGAGGTGCAGGCCGACGTCGACGCCCTGAAGTCCGCGCTCGCTGGTGAGGACGAGGACGCCGTGAAGACCGCGTTCGACAAGCTCAACGAGTCGCAGGGCAAGCTCGGCCAGGCCATCTACAGCCAGCAGGACGCGGGAGCCGCGGCCGGTGGCGAGCAGCCCGCTGGCGACCAGCAGGCGCAGGACGACGAGGACATCGTCGACGCCGAGGTCGTGGACGACGAGGACGACAAGGACAAGAAGTAGATGACGGACCCCAAGGACAACGTGCCGAACGAGGACGAGCCCCAGGTCGAGGGCGACGCCACCGACGCACAGGAGCCCGAGGACCTCATCGAGGCGGAGGGGCCGGACGTGGAAGTCCCCACGGACGGTCCCGCCGCCGGCGGCCCCCAGAGCGACCTGAGCCCCGAGGACCAGGCGCTGCTCGACGACGCGGCTCGCGGGATGGCGGAGGACAAGCTGTCCGCCGCCGACCGTGACCTCGTCGCCGAGATGCGCGCGGACATGCTCCGTGCGCAGGCCGAGTTGGTGAACTTCCGGAAGCGCGTCGAGCGCGACCGCGAGGCCAACCGCGAGGTCGCGATCGCCGAGGTCGTCCGGGCACTCCTGCCGGCACTCGACGACCTCACCCGGGCCGAGGCCCACGGTGACCTCGCCGAGGGACCGATGCAGGTCATCGCGCAGAAGATCCGCGGCGGCTTCGACAAGTTCAAGCTCGTGCAGATCGGCGAGAAGGGTGAGGCGTTCGACCCGAACGTCCACGAGGCGATCGTCCAGCTGCCGACCCCCGGCGCGACCGGTCAGACCGTCGCGGACGTCGTGGAGCCGGGCTACAAGCTCGGCGAGCGCGTGCTGCGTGCGGCCAAGGTCGCGGTGGCGGTCCCGGCCTGAAGCGGCCAGGACTCCCGCATGGAACAGGAAGGTAGGTAGGCGTGGCCAGTCAGGACTGGTTCGACAAGGACTTCTACAAGGTCCTCGGCGTGTCGAAGGACGCGTCGGACGCCGAGCTCAAGAAGACCTACCGGAAGCTCGCCCGGCAGTACCACCCGGACTCCAACCCGGGTGACGCCGCCGCCGAGAACCGCTTCAAGGAGATCAGCGAGGCCTACTCGGTGCTCTCCGACAAGGAGCAGCGCGCCGAGTACGACCAGGTCCGCGCCATGGGCTCGGGCGCCCGCTTCACGGCGGGCGGCCCGGGCCAGGGCGGCGGGTTCGAGGACGTCTTCGGCGGCATGTTCGGTGGCGGCGCCGGAGGCGGGCAGCGCGTCCGGTTCGGTCAGGGCGGCGGCGGGGGCTTCGAGGACATCCTCGGCGGCATGTTCGGCGGAGGCGGTGGCTTCGGCCAGTCCTCCGGCGGCTACCGCGGCTTCGGCGGCCCCACCAAGGGCCGCGACGTCACGGCGTCGACGACGCTGGACTTCACCACGGCGATCGCCGGCGACACCGTCAAGCTGTCGCAGGGCAACGGCCGTCCGGTGAACGTCCGCATCCCCGCGGGCGTGGCCGACGGACAGAAGATCCGGCTGCGCGGGCGCGGCGAACCCTCGCCCGACGGCGGCGAGGCCGGCGACCTCGTGGTCACCGTCTCCGTGCGCAAGCACCCGGTCTTCGAGCGCGACGGGCAGAACCTCCGTGTCGACGTCCCGGTGACGTTCTCCGAGGCCGCGCTCGGCGCCACGATCCAGGTCCCCACCCTCGGCGGGGACCCGGTCAAGCTCAAGGTCGCACCGGGCACTCCGTCGGGTCGCGTCCTGCGCGTCAAGGGGCGCGGCGTCACGACCAAGAACGGCACGGGCGACCTGCTCGCGACCGTCCAGGTCGCGGTGCCGTCGCACCTGTCCGACAAGCAGCGGGAGGCGGTCGAAGCGCTCGCCGCGACGCTCCCGGACGAGGACCCGCGGGAGGACCTCCTCGCCAAGGCGCGCAGCTAGCTGCGCGACCAACAGCACCAGACCCGGCCTGGAGGAACGGCGCGGCTCCGTCAGGAAGCCGCACCGGGCCTCCAGGCTGGTTCTCACCCACGTGGAGGACGGAAGGGAACGCACCATGACCGACATGGACGAGAACTCGCCCGTCTTCGCGATCGCGGTCGCGGCCGAGTTGGCGGAGATGCATCCGCAGACGCTGCGGCAGTACGACCGGCTCGGCCTGGTCGTGCCCGGCCGCACCCGCGGCGGTTCCCGCCGCTACTCGATGCGCGACATCGCGCAGCTGCGCGAGATCGCCCGCCTCGGTTCCGAGGGGGTGTCGCTGGAGGGGATCCGGCGGGTGCTCGAGCTCGAGAACGAGAACAAGGCGCTCCGCGATCGGGTCCGTGAGCTGGAGACGGCCCTCGCCGACCAGCTCATCAACCGGCCCGGCGCTCGGGTGTTCGCGGCGACCACGACCGGTGCCGCGGTGTCGTTGCGGGCCGGGGCGAGGCCGCAGCGGAACACGCAGATCGTGCTGTACCGCGGGCCACGCTGACGGTCACCGGCGTGTCTCGTGCACGGGGAACGCCCCGGACAGTCCTGCTGTCCGGGGCGTTCGTCGTACTGCGGGTCAGGACTCCGGGGTCAGCGGGGTCGTCACCTGCTTGACCACGTCGCCGTCGGCGTCCTGCCGGAAGGCTGCATCGGAGTACTGCCAGTCGGCGAGGCCGCGTTCGATGGTCCAGACGCCGGAGGAGTTCGCCTGCGTGGTGATGTCGTAGCGGGCGTTGCTGGGGTCGAAGCCGGCCGGGTTGAACGTGATCGTCGCGCCGGGGGTCGCGGTGCCGGTGAAGCGCTGCGGGCCGGGCGTGAACGTGCCGGACTGGTGCGAGGTGAGGGCGAGGTCACGCGGGGTTGCGTCCTCCACCTCCGGGATCAGCGGGGTCTTGACCTGCTTGACGACGTCGCCGTCGGCGTCCTGCCGGAACGCTGCGTCGCGGTACTGCCAGTCGGCGAGGCCGCGTTCGATGGTCCAGACGCCGGAGGAGTTCGCCTGCGTGGTGATGTCGTAGCGGGCGTTGCTGGGGTCGAAGCCGGCCGGGTTGAAGGTGATCGTCGCGCCGGGGGTCGCGGTGCCGGTGAAGCGCTGCGGGCCGGGCGTGAACGTGCCGGACTGGTGCGAGGTGAGGGCGAGGTCACGCGGTGCATCGTCCTCGTCGGCGGTGAAGTCGATGTCGCGCATGGCGGAGGTGCGGCCGTCGGTGGTGGTCTGGGTGAAGGTGACCGTGTAGCCGTCGGTGCTGGTCAGTTCCGCTGACGCGTCCCAGCTGCCCGTGCCGGAGCGGGCGCTCGTCACCTCGGTGCTGAACAGTTCGTTGCCCGCCTGGTCGGTCGCGGTGATGGTCGCGCCGGACTCGGCGGTGCCGGAGAACGAGTGCTCGCCCGGCCGGTACGTGTTCTCCTGCTCGATACCGTCGACCTGCAGCAGCCGTGGCAGCGGGACGCGCTCCGACAGCGACGAGAACCCCTGGCCGTCGAACCCGAGGTTGACGATGTCGAGCTGCTTCCCGGTCTCCTCGGCCGGGATCACGTAGCTCCAGACCTCGCCGTGGGGGACACCCGCGACGACGCGCTCGCCCTCGAGGATCCACAGCGCAGGAGGCGTCGTCGCGCTCACCGAGGACCTGCACGCGGCCGTCGGGGTGGACGACGACGTCGCGCAACGCCGGCTGCGTGACCGATGCGTCGGTCGGGAGCTGCGTGAGGGGCGCCGGCATTCGTTGCGACTCGCTCCCGTCGGCGTCCTTCGCCACGACGTACACGGTGGACCCGAGACGGTCCTGCCCGATCGACGCGACGAAAACCGGTCTCCTGGACGCGGGCGTCGGCGATGTGCTCGCCGGCCTCGTCCTCGACGACCACCTGCTCGACGTCCGCACCGACCGAGCCGCTCAGGACGAACGACCCGTCGAGGCGGCGCTCCGGGGTACCGACCTCCGGCGCGGCGGGTGCGTCGGTCGGGTCAGTGGGGGGAGTAGGCGACGCCGCGGAGCTGGTGGGTCCGTCCGTCCTTCGTGGTCTGGGTGAAGGTGACCGAGTAGTCGGTTCCGGCGTCGAGCGTCGCATCCGCGCTCCACGTCCCCACACCGGTTCGTGCGTCGCTGACCTCAGCCGTGAAGAGCTCGGTGTCGGTGAGCGTGTCGGTGGCGACGACCGTGGCCACCCGGCGTCGCGCTCCCGGAGAAGTGGTTCGTGCCCGGCGTGAAGGAGTTCTGTGCTTCGGCGCCGGTGACCTCGGTCGCGCGGGGGCATCGGCACGCGCTCGCTCCGCACCTTCGAACCATCGGCGGCGGTCCGGATGCTGATGAGTTCGAGCTGCTCGCCTTTGTGTCGGTCCTGCACGTTGAGGAGGAAGACGGGAGCGGGGCGGCGATCGTGGGCGGTGTTTGCCGATCACGAGCCAGACCTCTTCGGCGTCCGGTGAGACGCCGACCACGGTCCGGGACCCGAACGGCGTGCTCCAGTCCTGCATGAACCTGGGCGCGCCCATCGCCGGGTCGACCGGGATCGGTGTCGAAGTCGGGGTTGCTCGTCGTCGAGTTGCTCGCAGCGGGTGCAGCAGTGGTCGTGGCGGACGCGGTGACGGGGGTCAGCAGGCCGAGGCCGAGACTGGCGGTGACGATGCTGCAGACGACGGCAGCACGTCGGAACGAACTGGGTGCCATGGAGAGGCTCCTTCTGATGGGGGGAACCCTCAGGTTACTGGTATGTGAAATGCTGACCTGTGCTCCTTCCGGATGCTATGGCAGCGGTGCTCGCGGGGCACCGGTACGCTGACGCGATGCCCGACCTCGCCGACCTCTTCCGACGGGACTCCTCACCCCAGCCCGACCTCCTCGCGATCGACGGCACGGAGCGGTTCATGCTCGACGAGGCACCGCACGCCCACGGCGACGCACTCCGGGCGCGCGGGGCCGTCACCGTCGTGGACGACCTGCGCGGGGTCCTGACCCTCGGGGCGATCGTCCGGCACGGCGCCCTCGCAGGTGCGGGTCGTGCAGGACTCGCTCGTCAGCCGACGGGCGCTCCAGGCGAACGCCGGGACGTTCGGGGTCCGCGGGTTCCACCACCCGGACTCGTTCGAAGGGCGCGTTCCGCGACGCCCGGTTGGTGCTCCTCCGGCTGACGAAGTCGCACGACCGGCTCGACGAGGTCGCCCGCGCCGTCGCCCGGTACGCGGCGCCGGACGTCGTGCTGCTCTGCGGCGGGGCGGACGAAGTACATGCACGTGTCGCAGAACGACGTGCTGCGGCGGTCCTTCGGCACCGTCGTCGCGTCCCGCGGACGTGGCAAGTCCCGACTGCTCGTCGCCCACGACCCGCTGACCGCCGCGGCCAACCGCGCGGCGATGACCTCGCCGTGGCCCAGGCTCGTCCACGTCGACGAACTCGGCATCACCATCGCAGCGCACGGAGGCGTGTTCGCGGGGCCGTCGCTCGACCTCGGGACCGGGTCCTGCTCGGTGTCATGGACGAGGCGGTGCCCGGGGCGCGCGTCGCGGTCGACCTGGGGAGCGGCAACGGCGTCATCGCGACGGAGTTCGCCCGTCGCCGACCCGGCATCCGCGTGGTCGCGACCGACTGTGTCGACGGGCCCGCCGTGATGAGCACGCGGCTCACCGCCGACAGCAACGGCGTGGGCGACCGGGTGACCACCGTGCAGAGCGACGCGGGCGACGAGCTCGACGAGGCGTCCGCGCAGCTCGTGCTCTGCAACCCGCCGTTCCACGCGGACACCGAGGTGACCACCGACGCGGCCGAGGCGATGTTCCGGAACGCGGGCACGATCCTCCAGTCCGGCGGCGAGTTGTGGTGCGTCTGGAACTCGCACCTGCGGTACCGCCCGTTGCTCGAACGCCTGGTCGGTCCGACGCGGCAGGTCACACGCACGGACAAGTTCACCGTCACGGCGTCGCGTCGGAGCTGAATCGCTCGCCCCCACCGCTCGCACAGGCGGGCACGCCCGCAGGCGGGGGCGTCCCGCACGCCGCCCCAGCGCCCGCACGCGACGGAGGGCGGCCGCGCACCGCGCGACCGCCCTCCGGAGAACTGCTGACTACGCCGGGACGTAGTCGAACGTGTCCGGGTCCGGCCCGGTGCGGTGGCCCTTGTCGAGCGACGTGATGGCCGTCATGTCCTCGTCGGAGAGCTCGAAGTCGAAGATCGCGAAGTTCTCCTCGACGCGCGAGCGGGTGACCGACTTCGGGAAGACGATGTCGCCACGCTGGATGTGCCAGCGCAGGACGACCTGGGCCGGGGTCTTGCCGGTGTTGCCGGCGATGCGGGTGATGGTCTCGTCGTCGAGGACGAGGCCCTGCGCGATGGGGGACCAGGCCTCGGTGGCGATGCCGTGCTCGCGGTCGTACGCCCGGAGCTCCTCCTGCACGAGGTACGGGTGCACCTCGATCTGGTTCACCGCCGGCGTGATCGTGGTCTCGGCGGCGAGACGGTTGAGGTGGTGCGCCTGGAAGTTCGAGACGCCGATCGACCGGGCGGTGCCGCCGCGGTAGAGCTCCTCCATGGCCTTCCACGTCGGGACGAAGTCCGAGACGGTGGGCAGCGGCCAGTGGATGAGGAACAGGTCGGTGTAGCCGCCGAGCAGGTCGGCGGACTTCTTGCCGTTCTCGAGCGCGGCCTCGGGGTCGTGGAACCCGTTGTTGAGCTTCGAGGTCACGAAGATCTCGGAACGGTCGATGCCGGACTCGGCGATGGCCTCGCCGACCTCCTTCTCGTTGCCGTACATCTCGGCGGTGTCGATGTGGCGGTAGCCGACCTCGAGCGCCGTGAGGGTCGCTTCCTTGGTGTCGGCGGGGTCGATCTGGAAGACGCCGAAGCCGAGCTGCGGGATGGTCTTGCCGTCGTTCAGGGTGATGTTCGGAACGGTCATGGTGCCATGCAACCAAACCGTCCCCAGGGACCATTCCGGGAACGTCCAGCCGGGCGCGTCCCCCTGCGTCCAGCGGCCAGGAGCGTGCGGCCCGGCGGGGAGGTCAGGACAGTGCGGCCTCGATGTACGCCGACAGCGCCCGGCCGTACGCCACCGCCGCAACGTCGGAGCGGAACGTGCGGGGTGCCCCCTCGACGGTCGCGGTCACGACGAAGTCCGACCCGTCGACGGCGAGTGACACGAAGGACGGGCCGAGCAGCTCCCGCAGCTGGTCCTCGCGCGGCAGCCAGAGGGACTCCGCCGCGTCCACGGAGTCGAGCGCCCACTCGGTGGTGCCGTTGAACCCGAGCACGGTGCCGGACGGGTAGTCGTGCCGTTCGACGGTCATCTCGGAGACCGTGTAGACGTCCTCCTCGACACCCGGCTTGTCGATGACGAACCGGTCGCCGGTCTCGGGGTGCCATCGGAGACCCGAGTCGCGGATGTGAGCGGGCGAGAGCAACAGTGATCACTCCTCCACAGTGCACGATCCGCGACGATGTGGCCACCGTGCGCGGCCGCACCGAGGTCGCTGCGAGCGAGCCGTACTAGCATCGGCGGGCACCCCCACGCGCGATCGCACCAGCGTCCCGCGCGACGCGACGCGACGACGCCCGGCCGACGGGTGCCGCGCCTCCTGGCCGATCATCCGGCCACGGGGCGGGCCGACGGCCGGCGTCCCGACCGGAGCGCACGACACCCCGTCCGCCCAGAGAAGGACCCGCATGACCCTCGAACGCGAGGAACTCCGCGACGACTGGACCGTCTCGATCGCCGGCGAATCGGTCCCTGCGGGAGCACCGGCAGACATCGCAGACCGGACGATCCCCGCGACGGTCCCGGGGCAGGTGCACACCGACCTGGAGCGGGAGGGGTTGCTGCCCGACCCGACGTTCGACCGCAACGAGGACGCCGCGAAGTGGGTCGGCCGGGCGGACTGGTGCTACCGGCGCATCGTCGACGTCGACCCGCGCGGCTTCGAGCGGGTCGACCTGGTGTGGCGACGGACTCGACACCGTGGCCGAGGTGAGCCTCGACGGCGTCGTCGTCGGCACGACCCGCAACATGCACCGCCGGCACCGCTTCGACGCCCGCGACCAGACCGGCGGACTCGGACGTGGCACGAAGACGCTCGAGCTGCTGTTCGAGTCGCCCTACCGTGAGGCCGCCCGCGTCGCTGCCCGGGCCGGCGCGATGCCCGGGCCGTACGACGAGCCCTTCCCCGTACATCCGGAAGACCGCGTCGAACTTCGGTTGGGACTGGGGCCTGACCGCCGTGACGAGCGGGCCGTGGCGACCGGTCGCGATCGAGCGCTGGTCGACGGCGCGGCTGCGCGAGGTCCGTCCGCTGGTGGACGTCGAGGCGGGCGAGGGGGTGCTCGACGCGCACGTCACGGTCGAGCGCTCCGGGATGAACGACCTCGACCAGGACGGCGAGGACGACGACCTGGTGCTCGTGGTCACGGTGAGCGGCCACGGCACGAAGCAGCGTTCGCTTGCGCCCAGCTCACGCCGAAGGACGACGAGACCGTGGTCACAGTCCGGGTGCCGGAGGCGCAGCGCTGGTGGCCGCGGGGGTACGGCGACCAGGCGCTCTACGACGTGGTCGTCGAGCTGCAGACCGTCGACGGCGAGGTGCTCGACCGCGACACCCTGCGCACACGGCTTCCGGTCGACCCGCATCGACACGACCGAGGACGCCGTCGGCAAGCCGTTCGGCGTGCACTGTGAACGGCACCCTCATCGACGTCCGCGGCGTGAACTGGATCCCCGACGACGTCATCGTGTCGCGCGTCGACCGCCAGCGGGTCGAGGACCGTCTCGGTGCCGCGGCCGCCCTCGGCGTGAACCTCGTCCGGGTCTGGGGTGGTGGGGTCTACGAGTCGCGCGACTTCTACGAGGTCTGCGACGAACGCGGGCTGCTCGTCTGGCAGGACTTCGCCTTCGCGTGCTCCGCCTACCCCGAGATCGAGCCCATCCGCAGCGAGGTCGTCGCCGAGGCGCGCGACAACGTGGCGCGGCTGTCCCGGCACCCCTCGCTCGTGGTGTGGAACGGCAACAACGAGAACATCTGGCTGCACGACGTCGACGGCTGGGCCGAGACCCTCGGCGACCGCGGCTGGGGCCTCGACTACTACCTGGACCTGCTGCCGACCATCGTCGACGCCGGTCGACCCGTCGCGCTTCTACACGGTGGCCTCGCCGTGGTCGGGGTCCGAGTCGCTGCCCGCCAACGACGTCGACCACGAGACCCACCACTCGTGGACGCCTGGAACCGGCTGCCCGACACGGCGTACCGCGAGTCCGTCCCGCGCTTCGTCTCCGAGTTCGGCTGGCAGGCGCCGCCGGCCTGGCGCACGCTCCGCGACACCGTCACCGACGAGCCGCTGCGCGTCGACTCACCCGGTGTGGTGCACCACCAGAAGGCCGCCGACGGGATGGCGAAGCTCGCCCGTGGCATCGAGCCGCGGTTCGGGTCCGTCGACGCGGCCGACCTGGACCGGTGGCACTACCTCACCCAGCTCCAGCAGGCCCGCGCCGTCGCGACGGGCGTCGAGCACTGGCGGACGCACTGGCCGCGGAACACCGGTGTCGTCGTCTGGCAGCTGAACGACCTGTGGCCGGTGTCGTCGTGGTCGGCGATCGACTCCGCCGGGCGGCTGAAGCCGCTGGCGCACGAACTGCGCCGGCTCTACGACGACGTGCTGCTGACGATCCGGCCCGTCACGTCCGCCTCGGCGTCCGTCGACCGGACGGGAGCGCGGATCGCCCTGACCGAGCGGCCACGGGCAGCGAGACGGCCGAGCTGGGCGACCTGGCGGACACGCTCTCCCTCGGGGTGTCGCCCGGCGCGTTCGGCAACGCCCCGATCGAGGTGGCCGTGCGCTCCACGCGGACCGGGCACGACAGCGTCGTCCGGGTCCGTCGGGTGACGCTCGCCGGTGCGGTGCTGGCCGAGGTCACGCTCCCGGTGCGGATGTCCGCTCCCGGTGTCGCGGTCGTCCCGCTCCCGGAGTCGGTGGGCGTCGTCGACGACCCGACGAACGAGCTCGTCGTCGCGGACATGGACTGGCGTCGTGCGGTGTGGACGGCCGCTCCCGACAAGGACCTGCGCTGGCCGCGGGCGGCGTACCGGACGGAGTTCACACCGGTCGGCCCCGGCCCGGACGGCGAGGACGGTGGGCTGGAGCTCGTCGTCGAGGCGGAGACGCTCGTGCGCGACCTGCTCGTGCAGCCCGACCGCGTCGCTGCCGGCGGCACGGTCGACCCGCGGGTTCATGACCCTGCTGCCGGGGGAGCGGGTGGTCTTCCGGCTGCGCGGCGTCGCCGCGGCGGACGTCGACGCGCTCCGGGCGGCACCGGTGACGTGGTCCCTCGACCGAGTCCTGTCGGATTGATGTCCAGTATTCTGCCCTGATATATTGACCGAGCCGGGTGTGCTGTCGTGACGGCACGCCCGGCTCGATCGGGATGCCCGGTCGGTGATCGACCGGAGAGCACCCATGACATCGACGACCCGACCACCGTCGGCCCGCGTACCGCGTCGATCCGACTCCAGGCCGGATCGCGACCGTGGTCACCCACCCACCTCGCTGCCGTCGACCTCGTCCTGCTGCTCGTGGCGTTCGCCGCGGCGCACCTCGTCCGGTTCCCCGGGGAGCTCCCACATGGGGCGTCCGAGGCCGGATGGGTCGAGTTCGTCGTCGCCCCGGTGCTGATCACCGTCTGGATGCTGCTGCTCGGGGCCTTCCGGACGCGGAGTCCGCGGATCGTGGGGGTCGGTGGTGACGAGTACCGCCGCCTCGTGACCGCGAGTCTGGTGACCCTCGGCGTGTCGCCGCCGTCGCGTACGCCGTGCAGGTGGACCTCGCGCGCGGGTACGTCGCGATCGCATTCCCGCTCGGTCTCCTGTTGCTCGCGCTCGGCCGGAAGGGGTGCCGGTCCGTCCTGGCCCGGCAGCGCGCGCGGGGCGAGCGGCTCCAGGACGTCCTGCTCGCCGGTGACCCTCGAGGACGTCCGGTACGTCGGACGTCGGATCGCGTCGACACCCTCCGCTCGTCACCGACTGCACGTCCGCCGGTGACGTCGTCCGCTTCGGGTCGGCATCGGCGCCCGTGGTCGACGGCATCGACGGGATCCTCGACCGGGCTCGGTCCGAGGGGGTCGCCGCCGTGGTCGTCGCCGGTGCGATCCCGGGCGGGCACGAGCGGATCCGGCGCTCGGGTGGCAGCTCGAGGAGATCGGCGTCGAACTCGTCGTGTCCTCGCCGCTCGCGGACATCGCCGCCGGCCGGGTGCACGAACGCCCGGTCGACGGTCTGCCGCTCATGCACGTCGAGACCCCGGACTACCGGCAGCGTTTCGGCAAGCGGGTGCTCGACGTGGTCGGCGCGGCGGTCGGCCTGGTGCTGCTCGCGCCGGTGTTCGCGGTCGTCGCGCTGGCGGTGCGGCTGGACGACGGCGGCCCGGTGTTCTTCCGGCAGACGCGGATCGGCCGCGGTGGCCGGGCGTTCCCGATCCTGAAGTTCCGGACGATGTGCGTGGACGCCGAGGCGCGGATGGCGGCCCTCGAACAGGCGAACGAGGGTGCCGGGCCGCTCTTCAAGATGAAGGACGACCCGCGCGTCACCCGTGTCGGGGCGTTCCTCCGCACGACGTCGCTCGACGAGCTCCCGCAGCTCTGGAACGTCTGACCGGGTCGATGAGCCTGGTCGGGCCGCGTCCGGCGCTCCCGCGCGAGGTCGCCCTGTACGAGGACTTCGCCGACCGCCGGCTGCTCGTCACCCCGGGCATCACCGGGCTCTGGCAGGTCAGCGGACGGTCGGACCTCGACTGGGCCGAGGGGGTCCGCCTCGACCTGCACTACGTCGAGAACTGGTCGTTCGTGCACGACGTGGTGATCCTGGCCCGGACCGTCCCGTCGGTGCTCCGTTCCCGGGGTGCGTACTGACCCGAGGGCTCGCGGCGCTCCCTGTGCGAACGGTGTCCGTCGTGGCACCGGCCTGGGCTTCCCCGACCGGGCGGGTTACGATGGGGGCACGACGGACTTCCGCCGCACGCGTCGACGGTGACTCGGAGACGGCGACCAGATCCAGATTCAAGGAGTCATGATGCTCGGAAACCTCGGCGGCGTACACCTGCTGATCATCCTCGGGATCGTCATCCTGCTGTTCGGAGCGACCAAGCTCCCGGCCCTCGCCAAGGGCCTCGGCCAGTCGATCAACATCTTCAAGAAGGAGATGGGTGACGACGACAAGAAGGCCAAGGGCGGCGACGCGGGCGTGCAGAACACCACCGTCACCAACACCGCCGCCGAGCCGACCGCGCAGCCGGTCGTCAACCCCGGCCCCTCGGTGCAGCCGAACTCCGACTCGAGGCAGTAACGGCTCCAGGCGGCACCACCGCAGACCAACGCCCAGCCCCGGCGTGTCGGCAGCCCCCGTGACCAGTCCGGTCCGGGGGCTTCGACGTTCCCGGGGTCGATCCGCGCGGGTGTCCCCGAGCGGGACTGTCGGGGGTGGTCGCCCGGGTGGAGGATGAGCGCATGACCGCCGCCGCGCCCACGCCCACCGCTCCGTTGCGGCAGGACCGGCGCCTGGTGCTCGTCGTGGCCATCCTCGCGTCGTTCGTCGTCGGGTTGGACTCGAGCGTCGTGAACGTGGCGCTGCCGGCGGTCCGGCAGGAGCTCGGCGGCGGCCTGGTCGTGCAGCAGTGGGTCGTCGACGCGTACCTGGTCACGCTCGGATCGCTCATCCTCGTGTCCGGGTCGCTCTCGGACGTGTTCGGGCGGGTCCGGATCGTCACGTGGGGGCTCGTGGTGTTCGGGGTGGCCTCGGTCGCGTGCGCGGTCGCGCCGACCGGGGAGGTGCTCATCGTCGCGCGGGCGCTGCAGGGCGCCGGTGGGCGCTCGTCACCCCGAGCTCGCTCGCGCTCATCGTGGCGGCGTACCGCGGGGCGGCGCAGGCGAAGGCGATCGGCTCGTGGACCGCGTGGTCGAGCGCGGCCGTCGTCGTCGGGCCCGTCGTGGGCGGGCTGATCGTGGACGGGATCGGCTGGCGGTGGATCTTCGTGCTGACGGCGGTGCCCATCGCGGTGACGATCCCGCTCGTCCTGCGGATCAGCGGCGACGTCCGGCACGAGCACCGGCCCCCGGTCGACGTGGTCGGCGCGGTCCTGACGGTGCTCGGTGTCGGCGGGGTGGTGCTCGGGCTGATCGAGCAGGAGCGGCTCGGGTGGGGAGCGCCGGTCGTGGTCACCGCGCTCGTCATCGGTGCCGCCGCGTCGGCGGCCTTCGTGCCGTGGGAACTCCGGGTGACACGGCGGACCGGGGCGCCGCTGGTGCCGCTCGGCCTGTTCCGGGCGCGGAACTTCACCGTGGGGAACCTCGCGACGCTGTCGATCTACGGGGCGATCGGCATGGTCGGGTTCGTGGTGACGCTGTTCCTGCAGGAGGTCTGGCGGTTCCCGGCCTGGCTCGCCGGCCTCGCGACGCTGCCCCCGACGCTCCTGCTCCTGCTGCTCTCGACGACGGTCGGGTCCCTGGCCGGTCGGTACGGTCCGCGCTGGTTCATGGCCTCAGGACCCGCGGTGGCGGCGATCGGCGCGCTGCTCATGCTGCTCGCGGCGGACGACGCCCGGGCCTACTGGTGGTCGGTGCTGCCCGGGCTGGTGCTGATCGGGATCGGGATCTCGCTCATGGTCACGCCGCTGACGAGTGCTGTGCTCGGGTCGGTGCCGGGTGAGGAGGCCGGGTGGGGTCGGCGGTGAACAACGCGGTCGCGCGCATCGCGAGCCTGGTGGTCGTCGCGCTCGCCGGTGTGGTCCTCGGGGGAGGGATGAGTACCGTCGGGTTCCACCGCGCCGTGGTCGTGATGGCGCTCCTGCTGCTCGCCGGAGCCGTCGTGAGTGCCGTCGGCATCCGGAATGCACCGTCGCGGACGTAAGTTGAGTGGAGTAGACTCAAGTCCAGGACCACCGCAACGAAAGGACGGAACGCATGGCGAACCTCCAGGGCGCTCCTGACTCGCAAGAGCGACAGAAGACCGCCCTCGAGCAGTACGGCGTCGACCTCACCGCGATCGCCCGCAGCGGCAAGCTCGACCCGGTGATCGGCCGCGACGCCGAGATCCGCCGCGTCAGCCAGGTGCTGACCCGCGCACCAAGAACAACCCCGTGCTCATCGGGGAACCCGGCGTCGGCAAGACCGCCGTCGTCGAAGGACTCGCCCAGCGCATCGTCGCGGGTGACGTCGCCGACTCCCTCAAGGACAAGCGGCTCGTGTCGCTCGACATCTCCGCCCTCATCGCCGGCGCGAAGTACCGCGGCGAGTTCGAGGAGCGGCTCAAGGCCGTGCTCAAGGAGATCAACGACTCCGACGGGCAGGTCATCACCTTCATCGACGAGCTGCACACCCTGATGGGTGCCGGCGGCGGCGAGGGCTCGGTCGCGGCGTCGAACATGCTCAAGCCGATGCTGGCCCGTGGAGAACTGCGGCTCATCGGTGCGACGACGCTCGACGAGTACGCGAGTACATCGAGAAGGACGCCGCACTCGAACGGCGCTTCCAGCAGGTCTACGTCGGGGAGCCCAGCGTCGAGGACGCCGTGGCGATCCTGCGCGGGCTGAAGGAGCGCTACGAGGCGCACCACAAGGTCACCATCAACGACTCCGCGCTCGTGGCCGCGGCGAGCCTGTCGAACCGGTACATCTCCGGGCGGCAGCTCCCCGACAAGGCCATCGACCTCATCGACGAGGCCGCGAGCCGACTCCGCATGGAGATCGACTCCAGCCCGGTCGAGATCGACGAGCTCAAGCGCACGGTCGACCGCCTGCGCGTCGAGGAGTTCGCGCTCAAGCAGGAGAAGGACGACGCGTCCAAGGCTCGGCTCGAGACCCTGCGTGCCGAGCTCGCCGGACGTCAGGAACTGCTCACGCAGCTCGAGCAGCGCTGGCAGGCGGAACGGGCGTCGCTCAACCGCATCGGCGAGCTGAAGCAGCAGCTCGACGAGCTGAACATGCGGAGCCAGCGGGCCCAGCGCGAGGCCGACTACGAGCTCGTCTCCCGCATCGAGTACAGCGAGAAGCCCCGCATCGAGGCCGAGCTCGCCGCCGCCGAGCAGGCCGAGGCAGCGGACCGCATGGTGAACGACAGCGTCACCGACGAGGACATCGCCGCCGTCATCGCCCAGTGGACGGGGCATCCCGATGGGACGCCTGCTGCAGGGGGAGACCGAGAAGCTCCTGCACCTCGAGAACGAGCTCGGGCGCCGGATCATCGGGCAGCGCAGCGCCGTCAGCACCGTGTCCGAGGCCGTCCGTCGCACCCGCGCGGGCATCTCCGACCCGGACCGTCCGACGGGCTCGTTCCTGTTCCTCGGCCCCACCGGCGTCGGCAAGACCGAGCTCGCGAAGGCGCTCGCCGAGTTCCTGTTCGACGACGAGAAGGCCCTCGTCCGCATCGACATGAGCGAGTACGGCGAGAAGCACTCGGTCGCGCGGCTCATCGGCGCCCCGCCCGGGTACGTCGGGTACGAGGCCGGCGGCCAGCTCACCGAGACCGTCCGCCGTCGCCCCTACTCGGTGGTGCTGCTCGACGAGATCGAGAAGGCCCACCCCGAGGTGTTCGACGTCCTGCTCCAGGTGCTCGACGACGGGCGGCTGACGGACGGCAGGGTCGGACGGTCGACTTCCGGAACACGATCCTCATCCTGACGTCGAACCTCGGTTCGCAGTTCATGACCGACCGCTCGCTGACCGACGTCCAGCGCGAGGAGGCCGTCCGGGAACTCGTCCAGCAGGCCTTCCGTCCGGAGTTCGTCAACCGGCTCGACGACATCGTGGTGTTCCAGGCGCTCACCGAGCAGGACCTCGGCCAGATCGTGTCGCTCTACGTCGACCGGCTCGCGAAGCGTCTGACCGACCGCCGGCTCGAGCTCGCGGTCACGCCGGACGCGCGGAGCTGGCTCGCCGAGCGGGGCTACGACCCGGTGTACGGGGCGCGGCCGCTCCGCCGCCTCATGCAGCGGCAGATCGACGACAGGCTCGCGCGTGCGATCCTCGCCGGCGACGTCCGGGACGGCGACACCGTCCGGGTCGACGTCGCCGCCGGTGGCGAGGAACTCACCGTCGAGCCGTTCGAGCTCGCGGAGATCGTCGAGGAGTAGCCGACGCCCTGCGCACGACGGTCGGGAGGCCCGGTGCCGGTCCCTGGGACCGGTACCGGGCCTCCCGGCCTACCGTCCAAGGCATGCCTGAGCTGCCACTGTTCCGTCGCCTCACCGAGTCCGTCGAGCACGCGAGCGTGCTCGACAAGGCCGTCGACGTCGATCGAGCCGTCGTCCGAGCCCTTGCCAAGCCGAAGGCCCTGCGGCAACTGCTGCACGGGGTGCCGTTCGGACACCCGCTGCACCCGCTGATGGTCCAGGTGCCGCTCGGCGCGTGGATCTCCGCGGCGGTGCTCGACCTCGTCGGCGGGAAGGGCAACGCGAAGGCCGCGCAGACCCTGGTCGGCGTCGGGCTGGCGTCCGCGAGCAGCGCCAGCGTCGCCGGGTACGTCGACTGGTCCGAGCTCGACCGCGAGCAGCTCCGCACCGGGTGGGTGCACCAGGCCGTGAACTGGGTCGGCATCTCGCTCTACGGGCTCTCGTGGTGGCAGCGGAAGCGGGGCGACCACGGCAGCGGCAGGCTGTTCGCGTTCGCCGGGCTCGCCGTGGTCAGCATCGGCGGGTACCTCGGTGGCCATCTGGCCTACCGGCAGCGGGCCGGTGTGAGCCGCAGCGGCGAGGTGCCGTTCGACGCCTGAGTGGTTACAGCGACGAAACACCCCGTCGCCCACACTCGGGGCATGGACCCCCTGAGCACCGCCACCGTCCCCCCTCACGACCGTCCCCGCCGCCGGGAACGGCGCCGGGAGCACCGCGAGCGCCCTCCGCGCCGAGTTCGTCGTCCGTGTCGACGAGACGCACGGCACGATCGCCGTCGTCCCGACCGCTCCGTAGACTCCGGACATGCGCGTACTCGTGGTGGACGACGAGGTCTAGCTGGCGGACCTCATCGCGAGGGGCCTGGTCCGGCAGGACATGGCCGTCGACGTGGCCCACCGCGGCGACGACGCCGACGAACTCCTGTCGGTCAACGACTACGACGTCGTCGTGCTCGACCGCGACGTGCCGGGGCTGCACGGCGACGAGGTCGCGCGACGCCTGGCGGCGCGTGGGAGCCTCACCCGCATCCTCATGCTCACCGCGGCGACCACCCTGGCCGACCGGGTGAACGGGCTCGAACTCGGCGCCGACGACTACCTGACGAAGCCCTTCGAGTACCCGGAGCTCGTCGCACGCGTCCGTGCGCTCGGGCGGCGTACCGTCGCGCCCGTCGCCCCCGTCCTGGAACGGGACGGCATCGTCGTCGACTCCAACCGGCGCATGGCCACCCGCGCCGGGCGGCCGCTGGACCTCACCGCCAAGGAGCTCGGCGTGCTCGAGACCCTGCTCCGTGCCGACGGTCGGATCGTGTCCGCCGAGGAACTGCTCGAGAAGGTCTGGGACATGAACATCGACCCGTTCACCGCCGCCGTGCGCGTGACGATGTCGAAGCTCCGCAGGAAGCTCGGCGACCCGGACCCCATCCGGACCGTGCCCGGGAAGGGCTACGCGTTGTGAGACGCTCCTGGAGCATCCGGGCCCGCACGGCGCTGGTGTTCGCCGCGGCGTCGATGGCGCTGACGACCGCCGTGCTCGTCTTCGTGAACCTCGCGTCGCAGTCGTCGTTCGCGCGGGCGTTCCAGGTCCCCGGCGACCGGGTCCCGGGCATCGCCACGGCCCGCCCGGTCCCCTCGACCTGCTCACCCCGGCACCCGGGACGACACCCGGGCCGGAGACGACCGTGGCGCTCATCACCCGGGTGTCCGCCCTGCAGTGGCAGTGGTCCGCCGTCGGCATCGTCGCCGCCGGCGTGCTCGCCGGGTTCGTCGGGTGGTACGTCAGCCAGCGGATGCTCCGGCCGATCGACCGGATCACGGACACCACGACGAGGATCTCCGCGTCGAACCTGCACGAGCGCATCGCGCTCGACGGGCCCGACGACGAACTCCGTCGCCTCTCGACCACGATCGACGCGCTGCTGGAACGGCTCGAGACCGCGTTCGAGAGCCAGCGGCGGTTCGTCGCCCAGGCCTCGCACGAGCTCCGCACGCCGCTCGCGGTGCAGCGCGCGGCGATCCAGATCGGGTTGCCGGACGGTGCCACGGCGGCCGAGGTCGCCGCGGCGCGCGAGCAGCTCCTCGACCACAACCGTCGCACCGAGCACCTCGTGGAGAGCCTGCTCGTGCTCGCCGAGGCGGAGCGGGGCCTCGACGCGCGCCGCGAGGTCCTCGACCTGCCGGGGCTCGCCGCCGAGGCCGCGGCAGGTGTCGTGGACGCAGCCCGTGCTGCGGGCGTGACGGTGACGTGCGTGACCGCACCGCGCCTCCCGTCCGGGTCACCGGCGAACCGACGCTCGTCCGGCAGCTCCTGGTCAACCTCGTCGACAACGCGGTCGAGTACAACGAGCCGGGCGGGTTCGTCCACGTCACGGTCGACGGTGGGGCGGTCGTGGTCGAGAACTCGGGGGCGGACGTCCCCGACGACGTCGTGGGGACGCTCGTCGAGCCGTTCCGGCGGCACGGTGCCGGCGGCAGCCGTCGGCACAGCGGACTCGGGCTGTCCATCGTCGCGGCGGTCGCCCGCGTGCACGGTTGGGACCTCGTGGTCAGCGCCCGCGACGGCGGCGGCCTCGTCGTGCGCGTGGACGTCGCGCCGGCGTAGCCCGTCGGGACCTCTGGCGGGCGGCGTCCCGCAGGACGTCCCGGCCGCCCGGGCGTCGAGCGCGGAGTCCGACCAGGACGTCCCCGCCCCGACGTTTCGCCGGTGCAACGTCGCGTGGCCCGATGACGAAACAGCCCGTCCGCTGTGCTGGGTGCATGACCACACGCACCCGGGCCCGCCGCCCGTCGCCGTCCGCGGCACTGCTCCTCGCGTCGCCGTCCCCGTCGTCCTCGCCGGCTGCGCGAGCGGACCGACCGCGCCGTCCGCGGCGGAGGTCACGTCCGGGGCGGGAGCGACCTGGGGCGCGTGCATGCGAGAGGCCGGCTTCGCCGTGCAGGACCCGGCGGACGCCGACGTCGAGGACGGACTGACCCAGGCGCCCGCGGGAGCGAGGGCGACGCGTTCGCGGACGCGGCTGTCCGCTGCCGCGCAGCCGCCGGTGTCGAGAGCGCCTCGGACGCGCAGCAGCAGCGGTGGCAGCGCCAGTACGCGGAGGTCGCGAGCTGCATCCGTGACCACGGCTACCCGGACTTCCCGGAGCAGCGGCCGGGCGTGCTCACCACCGACGGCTACCCGCGAGCCGAGGAGCCGGCGTTCCGGGACGCCCTCGACGCCTGCGTCGAGGAGGACGCCCCCGACACGACCACCAGGAGCGTCGGCTGACCGTGCCGACGCCGTCCACCCACCACGAGGAGAACACCATGCCGAAGAAGAAGACGATCACCACCCTCGCCGCCGCGCTCGTGCTGCTGCCCGGGCTGCTCACCGCGTGCGCCAGCGGGTCCGACCCCGAGGGGGAGTCCTCGGCGACGAACGGCCAGGCGGGTGCGGCCGCGCAGGGCGCCGGGCTCACCTCGTGCCTCCGAGAGCAGGGGTACGACCTGCCCGACCAGTCGTCGGGGAGCGGCACGATGACCCTCGCGGCACCGGACGGGGTCGACCAGGAGCAGTGGATGACGGACCTGAAGGCCTGCCTCGACGCCGACGGCGGTGCGGGGGCCGCGTTCAAGCCCGCCGAGCCGGTGGGTGACCCGGAGCAGCTCCGGCAGGTCGCGCAGTGCATCCGCGACGACGGGTTCGCGGACTACCCGGACGACGAGCAGGGACAGATGGCGTACCAGGCCTCCGACGAGCAGGCCCTGCAGGAGGCCTCGATGCGCTGCTTCGACGAGGTCATCGGGGCCGCCGGTGGCGCGGGGAGCGCCCGGTGAGCGGCGTCGTCAGCCGCCGCCGTGCGCTCGTCACCGCGGCCTGCCTGGTCACGGTGCTCGGAGCCGGGCTCGGGACCTGGGCGGTCCTCGACGTCCGCGCCGGTTCGTCGGCCGCCGCGACGGGGGAGGGGCGCGCCGAGGGCGGCGCGGGTGCCCGTGACCGGTCCACGGCGGTGGTCACGAAGGGCGACCTGACCGACTCGAAGGTGTTCGCGGGTCAGCTCGGCTACGGCTCGCCGACCGGGGTACCGGGTGCCGCGCCGGGCACGCTGACCTGGCTGCCGGAGCCCGGGCAGGTGATCG
>JAIUJO010002407.1:35000-47500 GCA_023846275.1 Vanilla planifolia | reverse complement strand
GGTTGGGCCTGCATGCCTATGTGTGTGTGTGTGTGTTTGTGTGCATGCATATGTATGTACTATGTGTGTATATGATCATGTTTGTGTGCAGGTGTGGGTGCATGTGTGAGTGTATGTTTCTTTTCTATGTGTATGTGTATGTTTGCATTCGTGTGTGCATGCACACAGTTGTGTGTGTGTGTGTATGCATGCATCTTCGTGTGTGCACATCTATGTATGCATGTGTGTGAGCATGTATATGTGGATGTGTTTATGCATTTGTATGTGTGTGTGCAAGAATGTACACAAGTATATGTTCGTGTGTGTGTGTGTGTGCACCTATGTGTGTGTGTGAGTGAGTGAGTGTATGTGTGCGCATGTGCATATGCATGTGAGTTTATGCATGTGTAAGTGCATGTTTGTGTGTGTGTGTGTATGCACATGTTTATGTCTATGTGCCAGTGTGCATGTATGGGCACATGTCTGTGTGCGTGCTTATTAGTGGTTGTATGTATGTATGTGTACATGTGTGTATGTGTGTGTGTGTGCATGTGTTTGTGCATGTATGTGTACAAAAGTGTTTGTGGGTATTCATATAGGCATATGTATGGGTGCTTAAGTATTTGTATGTGTGCATGTGTGTGTGTGTGTGTGTGTTTCTGTGTACTTATATGCATGTGTACTTGTGTGCATGCATATGTGTGTGCATGTGTACGTGCATGGGTGTTGTGTGTCTGTGTGTGTATGTGTCCATTTGGGTATTCATGTGGCTGTGCGTGTGTGTATACATATGTGTTTATGAGTGTCTATGTATGTGTGTGTCTCTGTGTGTGTTCCTGTGTGTGTGTTCTTATTGTGTGTATGTATGTATGTGTATGCGTTTGTGTGCAAGTGCATGTTCATGTGTCTGTGGGGGTGCATGTGCATGTATGCATATGCATGTTAATACACGTGTGTTTGCATGCATGTATATGTGTGGTGTGTATATGTGCATGAGTGCATATGTTATTTTTATTGTTGTGTGTCTTCATGGGCATAAGTGTGTGTGGTTGTGTGTGCATGTATGTGTTCGTACGTTTGTGCATGTGTGCATGTGTGCACGTGTGTGCATGTGTGTCTGCGTATATGCATGTGTGCATGCATTTGGGCATGTGTATGTACTTGTGTGTGTGTGTGTGTGTGAGTGCATGTGCATGCGAGTGTGTTTGAGTGCTCATCAATGTGTGTGTGTGTGTGTGCTTGTGCATGTATGTACATGTCTACATTTGTTTATGCATGTGTGCATGTTTGTGCATGCATATGAGTATGTGTGCTTGAATACGTCCAAGTGTGTATGTGTCTTCATGTATGTGTATATGGGTATGTTTGCATGTTTGTGCACATGTGTTCATGTGAGTACATATGTGTGTATATAGATGTACATGTGTGCATACTTCTACATGCGTGTGTGTGCATGCATGAGTGTGCATGTGTGTTTACATGTGTGTGAGCCTTTGTGTTTGTGTGTGTGTGCTTTCGCATGAATGTGCTTACATAGTGCATGTTTGTGCTTGTGCATGTCTTTGTGTGCGCTTATGTGTTGGTGCATATGTGTGTATGTGTGTTCTTGCATTCATGTGTGCATGCGTATATTTGCTTGTGCATGTTTGCATGTGTTTATGTGCTTGTGTAAGCATGCATGTGTGTACACAAATACCAATGTTCAAATGTGCTTTTGTATGTGTGCACATGACATTGTGAGTTTGTATGTGTTTTTGTTTGTGTGCATGTGAGTGTGTGTACATGTGCATGTGTATATGTGTGCATGCTTGTAGCTTTGTATGTTTGTATGCATGCTTATTCTTTTATGTGTGTGTATATGTTCATGCATATTCTTGTGTGTATATGTGCATGTGCATGTGTGTATGCAAGTATATTGTTTGTGTGGATGCGTTGCTCTATGGGAGTGTGTGTTTGTGTGTGTGAGTGCATCTTAGTGTGTGTGTGCTTATATGTGTGTGTGGGTGCATGCAAGTCTACTTGAATGTATGCATTTGTGTACATGTGTGTATGTGTTTGTGCTTGTGTGTGCATATATGTGTGTATGTGTTAGTGAATATGTATGTATGTGCATACTTGTGTGCATGTGTGTGTGCACATTATGTGTATCGTTGTGTGCATGTGTGAGTGCATGTCTCTATAAGTGTGTGCATATGTGTGTGCATATGTTTGTGTGTTTGAGTGCATGTTTGTGCATGCACATGTGTGTTTGCCAAAATTTGTCTATATGTGGGTGGATATGTGCATCTACAAGTATTTGTGCATGTGCTCGAGTGTGTGTGTGTGTGTGTATGTGAAAGTGAATGTGTGTGCACATGTGTTTATGTCTGTGTGTATATATATGTGTGTACATACACATATGTGTGAATATGTGTGTGTATGTTTTGTGAGTGATGTGTCTTGATCCATGTGCGTATATGTCTATCCATGCATGTGTATTTTTGTGTGTAAGTTAAGTATGTATTTTTGCTTATGTGCTGATGTGCATGTGTGTGTATACATGTATGGTGTTGGGAGTGCATGTGCATTTGTGCATCATGCATGTCTTTTAATGGGCATGTGCATGTGTGCCTGTGTGCCTGTGTGTGTTCTAATATGTGTACGTGTATATATGCATGAGGGTGCTTATGTGTGCGAATGTGACCTCTGTGTGAATGTGATTATGCAAGCATGCTTTTTTTGGTGTGTGCTAGTGTTTGTATTTGTTTGTATGTCTATGTGCATGTGTGGGTATCAGTGCATGTTTAAGCATGCATGTGTCCACATGTGTGCATGTGTGCGTGTATGTGTATAAAAAGTTTTATGTGTGTGTGAGTCAATCTACGTGTATGTGTTTATGTGCATGTATGGGTATTTATGGGTATGGGTGTTGTGTCTATGCTAATGTGTGTGTGCATATGTGTGTAAGTGTGTGTGCACATACATGTATGTATGCATGTGCATGTGTTTGCATGCTGGTGTGTGTGTGCCTATATGTGTGTGTAAGTGTGAGTGAGTGTGTTTGTATGTATATGCATGCGTGTGTTTGTGGATATGTGTGTATGTGCATGCACATCTGTGTGTGTGTGTGTATGTGCGCATGTGCATGTGTTTGCATGTGTGTGTGCATGCATGTGTGTGTGTGTGCATAAGAACGTGCATTTGTCTATGTGTATGCATATGCATAAATATACATGTGTGTGCATGTGCATCTAGTTGGGAGCTTAAGTATGTGTTGGTGTGTCTACGTGCATGTTGGTGCGCTTGTGTGGGTACAAGTGCATGCATGTGCTTTCATATTTGTGCACGTCTGAGTGCATGTAAGTATGTACATGTTTGTGTGCATGCCTACATGTGTGTTGTATGTGCATGAGTGGGTTTATTTGGGTGTGTGTGTAAGTGTAAGTGCTTGTGCATATGTGTGTATGTGTCTATACATACATGTATGTCTGTGACGTATGTGTATGTGTGCATTTGTGTGCATGTGTGTGTGCTTGTGTGTGTGTGTATGCATGTGTATGTGTGTGCATGTTTTTGTGAATGCACAAAAGTGTATGTATGTGTGTGTGCGTGTGCATAGTTGTATGTTTCTGTGCATGTGTGTGTGTTTGTGTGCATATTTATGCATGTGTGTCTAAGTGGCTATGTGTGCATGCATGTGTGTATGGGCATATGTGTGTGCTTGCATGTGTGTGTATGTGTTTATGTGCATGTGTGTGCATGTGTGTATGTGTCTTTATGCATGGGGGTATGCTTATGCATATACATGCATGTGTATGTACGTGTGCTTGTACATACATTTGTGTGTGTGCTTGTGTGTGAGTGGGTACATGTATGTGTGTGCTTTCATGTTTATTTTTATATGTGTGTGTGTGTGCATGTGAACATATGTGTGTACTTATATCAATTTGTGTTCTTGTGTGTATGCATGTGTGGGTGGGTCAATGTGTGCATGTTATGCGAGTGTGTAAGAATGCATGGACATGTGCATGTGTGTGCTTTGGTTTGTGTGTGTGCATGTGAATGCACATGTGTTTCTACATGTAAGTGTGTGTTTGTTTGCATGCATGTGTGCATGTGTGAATTTTTTAGTGTTTGTATGCATGCATGGATGTTTGCTTTTGTGTGGGAGTGTGTGTGTTTATGTAAGTATAAGTGTACGTGTCTATGGGTGTGCATGTGCATATGTATGCATGTTCTTTTGTGTGTGTTTGTGCATGTGGGCAAGTCTTCTTATACATGCTTGTATGCATGTGTGTGCACGTGTATGTGCATGTGTGCACCTTTTTTGTGTATGCATGTGTGCATATTTTTGCACTTGAAAAAGTGGGTTCTTGTCTGTTTATATGATTGTGTTCTTATATGTCGGTCTGTGCAAGCGCGCGTGTGTGTGTGTGTGCTTGTTTTCGTATTTGAGTGTGTGTATGTGTGTGTGAGCATGTTTGCTAGTGTGTGTGCCTATCAGCATGAGTGCAACGACTTGTGTGAATGTATGTTTGTGTTTGCCTAAGTTTTCTTAAGTGTGTGTGCGTGTGTCCATACATACTTTTGCATGTTTGTATGTGTTGTGCATTCATGTGTGCACGCATGTGGTATGTTTGTATGTGTGCATGTGCATGTGTGTGTAGACATGCAAGTGAGTATATACATGAGTGTGTGCTTGCGCTTATGCATGTGTTTGCATGTGTGTGAGTGCGCATGTGTATATGTATACCTATGTGTATACATGTGTGTTAGGGCACATGTAAATGTTTGTGTGTGTGCCTTTGTCCAAGAGTGTGTACATGTGTTTATGCATGTGTGTGTGTGTTTGCATGCATATGCATGTCTAAGTGCATTTGTATATGTGCACATGTGGGTGCATGTGTGTGAATTTATGTGTGCATACATGTTTGAGTGTGCATGTGTGTGTATATGAGAAAGTGTGTGTGCATGTGTGCATGTGTGTTCCTGTCTATGCCAAAGCATGCACACACATGTGTGCTTATGAGTGGGAGAGTGCATGTGTGTGTGTTCATGTGTTTGGGTGTGTGTGTTTATGTATTCATAACTACATGTGTTTGTGTGCACGTGTGTGTGCGTGCATGCACATGACTACATATGTGAGGATGTGGTTGTTTGTACGTGTGTGTGTGAATGTCTGTGATTGTGATTGTGTGTGTGTGTGCATGCATGCGTGAGTATATGCATGTGTGTGTGCTTATGTTCACATCTATGTAGGTATGTGCATTTGTATGTGCATGTGCAAGTGTACATGTGCATGCACATGTATTTATACATGCATGAGTGTGCATACATGTATGTCATTACTTGTACTTGTGTGTGTGTATGCATGTGTTTGTACACACGTGTGTGTGAGTGCACATGTGCATGTATATGGCATGTGTGCATGTCTGAGTCTTAGTACATGTGAGTGCACATGCATGTATGTATGTGTGCTTTTGAGAGTGTATGAGCGCATGTGTAGGTGTGCTTTTGTGAGTGTGTGGATGCATGTGTAGGTGTGCTTATGTATATGTGTTTATGTTCATAGGTGCTTGTGCATGAGAGCACACATGTGTGTGTGTGTGTGCCTATGTATTTGTGTATGTGTGTGGGTGCATGTGTGGGTGTGCATATCCAAGTGTGTGTATATGTAAGCATGCTTGTGTGAATGTGTGTGTGAGTGTGTACATGACTGTGTGGACGTGCATGTGTGTGCATTTGTGTTTGTGCATGTGTGTATATGTGTATGTGTATATGTATGTTCACTTCTATGGTTGTGTGCACATGTTTATACATGTGGCCATTTGTGAGTGTGCTTATGCATGCTTGTGTGTGTGCATGTTAGTGTGTGTATGTGTGTATATGGTTATGCAAGGAGGTTTATGTTCATGGGTGTATGCATGTGTGCATATTTGTGCATGCATTTGTGAGCATGCATATGTGTGTGTATGTGTGTGTGGACATGTGTATGTATGTATGTGTGCACATGTGTGCATGTATGTGTGTGTGCAAGTGTGTGTGCATGACTGTGTTTGTCAGCCATTGTGTGTGCATATGCATGTATGTGTGTATGCACGTGTGTGGATTTGTGTGCTTGCTTGTGCTAACGTATTTGAGTGTGTGCATGGGTACATTCATGTGTGTTCATATGCATTGCTTGTGTGTGCATGGAAGCATGTGTGTGTGCACATGTGTGTGTGTGTGTGCATGTTTGTGTGTGTATTTTTGGAATTCATGTGTGCATGAGTGAGGGAGTGACTATGTGCATGTATTGGTCTCTTTATGTGTATGTCTATGTGTGTGTGTGTGCATGCATATATGTTGTATGTGTCTATATGTGTGCATGCGTCTGAGTGTGCATGTGCCTGTGCTTGTGCATGTGCATGTGTGTGCATCTGAGTGTGTGTGGTCATATGTGTTTGTGGGTGTGTATTCATGTGTATGTGCATGTTTGAGTCTGTGTGCCTTCATGTTTGTGTGTGCATGAGTGCATATGTGCATCTATATGAGTGCATCTATGTAGGAGTGCATGCATGTGTTTCTATATATGTGGTTGTGTTTGTATGTCTATGTGTGCACATGACTATGTGTGCATCTATGTGCATGGGTGTGGTTATATATTGGTGTGTGTACATATGCATGTGAATGTGTGTGTTCACATATGAGTGTCTGTGTGTGTACATATACATGTGTATGTATGTGTGTGTACATGTGCATGTGAAAGTTGTGTATATGCATGTGCATGTATACATGAGTGTCTATCTATCTATCTCTATGTGAGTGTGTGTTTGTATATATGTATGTATGTTTTTGTGTGTGCATGTGTGTGTGTGTGTGCATGCTTCCTTGCATCTATATGTATTTGTGTATGTGCACATGATTGTATGTGCTTGAGTTTGTATACATGTGCGAGTGTATTGTGTATGCATATGTGTGCATGTTGTGTGCAAGCATGCATTTGCGTATGTGTGTGTATGTGGGTGTGCATGTCTCTATAAGTGTGTGCATCATTATTTCACTTTGTGTGACTGTGCATGTGTGCTTATGTGTGAGTTTTATGCATGTGCATTTATATGCGTGTTCATGTGTGTGTGAGTATTTGCAAGTGCATGTGTGTTATTGCATGTGTTTATAGGTGTGTGAGTTTCATTATGCACATGAATGTGTGTATGTGTTTGTGCTTACTTTTGTGTGCATGTGTGTGTGCGATTTTGCTTGTGTGTTTATGTGTGTTTTTGTGTGTGTTTTTGTATATGTGTGCAAGTGCGTGCATACATTTGTGTGTCTGTGAGTGCGCATGTGTGGAGGGCGAGGTCTTTCTATGCATGCTCATGTGTGCGTATATGAGTTTGTTTGCGTGTGTTTGTGTGCATGTGTATGTGCATGTGTGGTGTGTGCACATGCACACACATGTGTTTATGTGTGTTGATGTGTACATTTGTGTGTGTGTGTTTGCACTTGTATATGTGTGTATATTTGCACACATGTATGTGATTATGGGTGTGTAGATATGTTCATGCCTTTGCATATGCATGCCTATGTATGTGAATGTGTGTATGAATGCGCGCTTGTGCGTGCTTATGTGTGCATTCATGTTGGCATGTGCTTGTGCATGTGAATATACACATGTTTGTGTGTGTGTACGTGCCTACATTTGTGTATGTGTGTGCTTATACATGTGTCTATGTACATGTGTGTGTGAGTGTTGTGTATGCTTGTGTGATATTGTGCATGTGTGTGCTTATCTATACATGAATGTGTTTACACTCACATCATTATGCATGTGTGTGTGTTGTGCATGTGTGTATGTAACTATGTACATGGGTGCATGCATCTATTGTCTGTGCTTATGCATGTGTCTTTGTATTCATGTGTGTGTGTGTGCATAGGTGCATTCCTACATGTGTATGTGTGCAGGAAGGGCACAAGGGGTTGTGTAGTAGTGTGCATGTGTGTTTCTACTTGGGTGTGCATGTATTTCTGCATACATGTGTGTATGTGTATATGTTTGTGTGTGTGTGCATGGGCATGCATCTGTTTGCGTGTTTGAGTGTGTGTGCATGTTGTATGTGTATGTGTGTATGCATTTTTGTGTGTACATGTGTGGGTGTATACACATGCATGTGTGTTCATGGTTTATGGGTGTTTATGTGTGTGCATGTGTGCTTGTCTGTGTGTGTATATGTACACATGAAAATATTTGTATGTGGGTGCATGCATCCAAGTGTGTGTATATGTGTGCTTGTCTACATGCATATGTGTATTTGTATGTTTTTGTATGTGTGTATTGGTTGCCTTCATTTACTTGTATCATGTGTACATGTGATTATGAATGCACGACCATGTGTGTGTATGTGTGTATGCATGCATATGTTCATTCTGTGTCATTGTATATGTGTGCATATGTGTCTGCATGTGTATACATGTGTGTTTGTGCACATTTGCATAGGCTCGTGCATATGTGCATGTGTTCTTGTGTGAATGTGCGAGCGTGCACTTGCTTATGTGCATTTGTGCATGTGTGTGTGCACATGTGTGCATGTGTGTGTGAGTGTGTGTATTTGCATGTGCATGTGTGCATACTTATTTGTGTTGTGCGTATGCATACATGTGTGTGCGTGGGTGTGCATGTGTCTAGGCATGCTTGTGCATGTGTGTGTGTATGCTTGTGTATGTGTATTTTTATTTGCATGAGCTTGTTTGTGTTAATTTGTGTACTTGATGTAATCTTTACAGAGCTGATGCATAAGAGAGGTGTGGGTTGTACTTTTAAATTTTTTAATATTTTTAAAATCTTTTTTAAATTAAAATTTGGAAATTATAAAACTATTAAATTAATAATTTTACTAAATTAAAATATGAAAAGAAAATATAAATTTTACAAACTAAAAAAAAATTAATAAAATGTTATTAAATGATAAATATAATTTTCATAAACTTCTTTCATATACACTTTTAATTAAATATTACTAAAAAAGAGAAATGTCATAAATTGCATAATGACAAAAAAAATAAAAGTGATGAGATTTTTAGAAGGCTTGATGTAACTTGTGTCAACATCCACCCTGAGTCAACGGAACAAGGATTCCACCAACAAAGTCGCTCTCTTCGTCATAGTAGGTAGAGATAATCTTTAAAAATCACACCTTTTTGTGATAGTAGGTAGGGGTTCACCATCACAATCTCAATTATAAAAGGTTACGATATTAAAGTATAATACAAAATAATAATTAACTATAATATTTCAATATTCCCTTATAAAAGCATACATCACACAAATTTATAGACTAAAATATTAGAATATGAATATACATATGAAAGGAGTTGAAATAATCCAAAGCAATTAGTTATATAATATTAAATCCAAAAGATTTATCGATACGCACTAAGAATATTAAGAAAAATAAAAACAACAAAGATCTTGCTTTAATACAATCTTTTTTAAAAACATATGAAAGGAATAAATAATTAAATAATCAATTGTAAAAAAATCACCAATAAGACGTGCAATCGAAGAGAATGCTAAAGCAAGAAAAAGATAAATTAGTTGCAAACACGACTTTAACAAAGCTGTCAAAATCAAATTGCAATTTTTTGTTTTGCACCTTCACTTTCAAAACTATTGATGTAGCATGATTAAACATCAATCCTCCAACTCTTAAGGCTCCTTTATTTATATTAGAATATTTTATACTAAAATAGATTTTTTAAATGACTTGAAAGGCACTTTAGAAATAGATGTTACATTTTGGCATCTAAAACAAATCAAAATGGCTTTCTAAAATACTTATTACGAGTGGGAACAACTACTACTATCTGATTTAGGAGGATGAACAAAAGTCACACTATCAGAATATTGAATAATGGGTCCAAATCTAATCCAAGCTAGAATTTATTTAGGTCATTAAATCCTATGTGCTGGATGGATGATGCTAATGCATAAGAGCACTATTTAAAAAGATAAAGATGATCTCATCCATTTGATTAAGCTTTATGGATGGATGGCTAGATGAAATGCATTGCTCACATATATAGAGAAAATGTCAACCATTTTATTAGGTTTTATAGATGGACGATAAATTAAAATTACTACTCAAAATGGTTGATCTAATCTCATTAGTTCTATCAAGCATGTCAGATGAATGTTAGATGGAATCTATAGTTCATAAAAATGGATGCAATTTTGATCATTTGATTAGGAAAATGCATGATCGGATGACACTAGTTCACTCTAGTTTGGAAGCAAATGAGGTCACTTTTTTGTCCCCACATCACAAGCTTTTATATGATGTTTAGCATTTATATACTATCCTCCACACATAAAGGTGAGTGTAATGGGGTTGGCTGCCCTTGATGCTCTTGGCCCATTACACTTAAGCCTATTCGGGAGTTATGTCTTGACCTGATTTAATCTAAGCTAGATAAGAAATTGTGTCTTGATTGAGACTCAGGCCTAACCCAATTTGATTCACCCTATCTCTTGAACAGTGGCTTTCCCAAGGCTTATTGACCACCGACAGTTCGGGCCACATGGCTCGAGCCTTTAGGCTTGGCTTGTGTAGGTGGTTAGAGAAAATTTTTTTAAGCCACCTTTTAAAAATTATGTTATGTTTTTTTACTTTTAAAGAATTTTTGTAGAAATTAAAATAAATAAAATATTTTTATTAGTAATTAAATAATAATGTATAAGAAGTTAATCATCACACGAGCTAATGAATGAGTTATGTAACCTAATTGTCTTATATGTAAATAAGTGATACGTTAAATAGTCAAATTAGTAAATGTTTTAGAGATTTACTTCTAATGGTTAGCTACTCTAGCAAGAATTTTATCAATGACCTCTTGACATGTAATTTTAGTAATGGTTGTGGCATGTCTACCATCAATACTTAATATTATTTCACTTATGGATTGCTCTATAAAATATTTGGTTAATAATTCTCTAATTAATTGATCCTACAAGAGTTTGAGATGCATGACCTTTAACACACTTAAGAAAAGTATTAAAGAAACTTATCACAATGGTTTTGTTATTATAAAATAAGTGGTTCTATAAACCAATGATATAGTAATATCTCCTTTTCGATGATAACAAATTCATTGACAAAATAGTGAAATAAAAAGATATAAGTCATGCAAGCATACATATGCTTCTTCTATATTGTTGCTTCTCCTTAATATACGAAATTTATATAATTATACCACAAACTTAGGATATAATTGATGTTTTTTATTTCACACATAGCTCTCCTTTTTTTATTATACATCAAATGATAAAATAATAGTAAAACTTGCAAACAAGGAGTGCATACAATAATATTGTTTATACATAATCTATCATTAAGCAACCAAGGATATAAGTTATAATAAATCTTTGCAAAATATTATGTCAAAAACAAAAAGAATTTATTAATTAATAATCATAAAAAAGTTAATCATAAACTTTATAAGAAAAATATTAACAATGCCATACAACTATAACAATACTAATTTTTTGTAATGCACTATACCTATGTTTAGTTTAATAATATTTATGATTTTTAACTTTATCACCTTTTTTATGTATGTTTTTAGCAATTCCTATAAGAAATCAACTAAAAATAAATCTAATAGATTAAACATGATTACAATGGTTTCCCTTCTTTTAAGTTTAAAAGGTAAAATTATACACAATAAAACGATGGATGTGAATCTACAGGTTCTAAGAACAACACATAATTCTTAATCAGTAAACTAACTGTTAAATGTTTTGACTATAAAGACTAAGTGAGTTTGCTTATAAAAACTATTTGTAATTTTAACGCAATGATGTCGACTAAGAAATTTTTTTTATTTCATTACTTTAAATCTCATTCATAACATAATGATAACATTCTAGTATTCATTCTAAGAAATTATTTTTTTAATCTTAATTATTGAATGTTTTAATAAATAATGACTAAGGGTACATTTAACAGATAAACATGTTAACTCTCCCTAAGTTTTAGCCCTAGACTCTTCTCATTTCATAATCACACAATTGAGCAAATCCTACTTAGGAACAATGTAAGCTTGTGAAAGGTTTCAATAGATTATGATTTGATAAATGGAATTTTTATTGTTACAAGCAATATTATATTTCAAAATTAATCTACAACAAGATGAAATATTAGAATAATAATTTCTTAAAATTATTTTGATTTTTTTAACAAATCTTTAGGTTTTACAAATTATTACTTGTTCTCTTAATTTTTAATAAATTATCTAACAAATTAACATATATGAAAACTATCTATCACATTGAGCTCCAAGTTGAATTGTTACAAATTCTATCTTTGGAATTTATAACTTACATCAGTCGAAAAAAATGTTCACTTACCTCACATGCAATCATTAATTCAATAAAAAGCATTTAACTTTAATGATGCATTAACTAGATCCATGTTGCTCAAATCAACGACTTAATAATCCAAGTAGAAAACCATGTCAATCTAGTTTTTCATGATAACTGATAAAAAAACTTTATAAATCTTGAAACT
>JAIUJO010002407.1:0-2500 GCA_023846275.1 Vanilla planifolia | reverse complement strand
TAGATGAAGAAGTAGAAGTATAAGATGATGAAGAAGAAGAAGACGAAGAAGAAAAAGGGGAAATAGAAGAAGAAGAAGAGGATGAAGAAGAAACAGAAGAAGAAGGAGAAAGCAAAGAAGGAGAAGAAGTTGATAATGATGATGAAGAAGAAGAAGAAAAAAATAATAATAGTAATAATAATAATAAAAATAATAATAAGATGATGAAGAAGAAGAAGAAGATGATGATGATGATGATGATGATGAAGAAGAAGAAGAAGAAGAAGTAGAAGAAGAAGAATGAGAAGAAGAAAAGAAGAAGAAGAAGAAGAAGAAGATGTTGCAGATTAATGAGAAGAAGAAGTAGAAAAAGAAGAAGAACAAGAATTTGAAGATGAAGAAGAAGAAGAAGAGGAAGAAGAAGTAGATGAAGCAAGAAGAAGAATAAGAAAAAGAAGAAGAACGAGAAGAAGATGAAGAAGAAGAAGATGATGAAGAAGAAGAAGATGATGATGATGATGAAGAAGAACAAGGAGAAGAAGCAGTAGAAGAAGAAGAAGAAGAAAAAGAAGATGGAGAAGAAGAAGGAGAAGAAGAAGAAGAAGAAGAAGAAGAAGAAGAAGTAGAAGAAGAAGAAGGAGAAGAAGATATAGTAGTACATGAAGAAAAGGAAAAGAAGTAGTAGTAGAAGAAGAAGATAGAAGAAGAAGATGAAGAAGAAGAAGAAGAAAAAGAAGAAGAAGAAGATTAAGAAGAAGAAGAACAAGTAGAGGAACAACGAGAACAAGAAAAAGATGAAGGAGAACAGGAAGTAGAAAAAATTAAGGAGAAGAATAAGATGAAGAGGAAGAAGATGAAGGAGAAGAAGAAGTGGAAGCAGAAGAAGATGAAAAAGAAGTAGAAGAAAGATGAAGAAGAAAAAGAAGAAGAAGAAGAAGGAGGAGGAGAAGAAGAAGAAAGTAGATAATGGAGAAGGACAAAATGAAGTAGAAGAATTTTTAAGAAAAAGTAGAAAAACAAGAAGAAGAAGAAGATGATGATAAAGAAAAAGAAGAAGAACAAGAAGAAGAAGGAGGAGAAAAAGAAGAATAAGAAGAAGAAGAAGAAGGAGAAGAAGATGAAGAACATGAAGAAGAAGAAGAAGAAGAAGAAGATGATGAAGAAGAAGAAGAAGAAGTAGAGGAGGAAGAAGAAGAAGAAGAAGAAAAATCAGAAGAAGAAAAAGAAGAAGAAGATGATGATGAAGATGAAGAAGAATTAAAAAGAAGAATGAGAGGAAAAAGTGGATAAAAAGAAGAAGGAGAAGAAGTAGAAGAAGAAGAAGTAGATGAAGATGAAGAAGAAGAAGAAGATGAAGAAGAAGAAGAAGAGGAAGATGTAAAAGAAGAAGAAGAAGAAGAAGAAGTAAAAGAGGAAGAAGAAGAAGGAAAAGAACAACATGAAGAAGCAGTAGAAGAAGAAGAATAAGGAAAAGAAGAAGATGAAAAAGAAGAAGAAGAAGAAGAAGAATGAAAAGAAGAAGTAGAATATAAGAAGAAATTGAAAAAAAAAGGAGAGGAAGAAATAGGAGGAGAAGAAGAAGAAGGAGGTGGAGGAGGAGGAGAAGAAGAAGAAAAAGAAGAAGATGAAGAAGAAGAAGAAGAAGAAGAAGAAGAAGGGGAAGAAGAAGAAGAATTAGAAGATGAAGAACAAAGAGAAGGAGAAGAAAGAGAAGAACGGGAAGGAAATGAAAAATATAAAGAAGAAGAAGAAGAAGATGAAGTTGAAGTAGAAGTTGTTGAAGAAGAAGAAGAAGAAGACGAAGAGGAAAAAGAAGAAGAAGAAGAAGAAGAAGAAGAAAAAGAAGTTAAATAGGAAGAAGAAGAAGAAGAAGAAGAAGAAGAAGAAGTAGAAGAAGTAGAAGAAGAAGAAGAAGAAGAAGAGGAAGAAGAAAAAGAAGAAGAAAAAGAAGAAGAAGTAGAAGAAGGAAGAAGAAGAACAACAAGAAGAAGAAGATCATGATGATGAAGATGAAGTAGTAGAAGAAGAGGAAGAATAATTTGAAAAAGAGGAAGAAGAAGAAGAAGAAGAAGGAAAAGAAGAAGAAGAAGGAGAAGAAGAAGAACAACAACAACAACAAGAAGAAGAACATGAAGAACAAGAATACGTATAAGAAGAAGTTGTAGAAGAAGAAGAATAAGAAAAAGAAGAAGAAGAAGAAGAAGAAGAAGAAGAAAAAGAAGAAGAAGAAGAAGAAGAAGAAGAAGAAAACGAAAGAGTAGAAGGAGAAGAAGTCGAAGATGTAGAAGTAGAAGGAGAAGGAGAAAGAGAAGAAGAAAAAGAAGAAGAAGAAGAAGAAAGAGAAGAAGCACAAGAAGTAGAAAAGAAGAAGAAGAAGAAGAAGAAGAAGATGAAGAGGAAGAAGAAGGAGAAGAAGAAGAAGAAGAAGAAGAAGCAGAAGAAGAAGAAGAAGAAGAAGAAGATGAAGAACAAGAATAAGAAATGGAAGTGGAAGAAGAAGAAGGAGAAGAACAAGATGAAG
>JAIUJO010001952.1:20000-42500 GCA_023846275.1 Vanilla planifolia | reverse complement strand
TCGGCTGAACCGCGGAGCTAAACCGCAGGCCGGTTCAGCGAACGCGCGGTCCAGGCGCGGCGAGAAACAAGGAGAAGAATTGGGATTTTTGGGGATTTCGGGAAGTATTTGGAAAAGCTTTTAGAAAGCGCCGAGCGTGCGCGGGCGGTCCAGCGGGCGGTTCAGTGCCGCGTAAGCCCATTTTTGGGATTATTTTGGGGTGTGTTTGGGAAAGCTTTTAGAAAGCTGTTTTTGTGACTTAAAACCTTTTTATTTATTTTAATTATTTTGCACATGTGACCTTGTAGGGACTCCAGAAATTGAGAATAGAGGTCCTGTAATAATAGATCCAGGTAGATAAATTCGTAACCTGTGATAAAGCACAATAGTATTTATTTATATTTCGATACATGGTTTCTTACGGGCTGCATTACAGTTTTTCTTTACATGACTTTTATCTCATGGCTTGATATATGTTTTATGGTGTTATTTTCTGATTGAACTGAAAGCATAAAAGATGACAAAAAGGAAATTGAAACAAAAAGCATAATATGAGATAAAATATAATTGGTTGGACATATTGATATGGTTTTGGCATATTTATCACATGTGTGACATGATTGGAAATAAAAATTGAAAATTGGATTCCTGGAGACATTATCCTCACCACTAGGCCTAGCGGATGAGATCGCAGGGTATCGATCTTCGGATCAGATATCTGCCTAGTGTGTATGTGTACCATGACCTTCGTATATATTGATGACACCAGGCCTAGCGGATGTGATCGCAGGGTATCAGTACTATACCTGCCTGGTGGCACTAGGCCTAGCGGATGATATCGCAGGGTATCGGTCTTCGGATCAGATATCTGCCTAGTGTTATGGACTGGATGGATGCCGGCTGAAGGTCATTTGATATGATGATTGGATCCAGAGGATAATGATTCAAAAGGGAATCGGGCCCAGTAAGTATATAACATATAAGATAATAGAAATGGAAATTTGGTATACATGTTTATCTGGTTTACTTTTGATACTGCATGACATTTGATAAGAAGGTATTCATATGGTTTATTTTTCATCGCTTATGAGATGGATTTTGTTTTATCATGTTTCACGGCTTGTCTTTTATATCTGGAGATTTATTTTACTTGGTTACATAATGGATTTATCTGCTGAGATATATATGTCTCATTAGTGCTTCATCACAGGTCATGTATCCACTACACCGAGAGCTGGGGATTATAATAGTAGAGGAGAGGACTATACTCCTGACATGTGAGAGGGGATAGATTTATGGTGGGAGTGGATTTGGTTTCATTTTGGTATTACCTTTTGGTACTTCAGTTTTGTGGTTTATTGTATATATATGCAGTTTAATATACACATGTTTTCATTTCAGCTCCATAGTATGGATTTGGTTAAAATGTTTTCAAAATATACCAGATTGGTTCGAGGGTTAGAATTGTCTCACCGTCGGGTCCCCACCTAGGCATGGTTTGTCCTCACTCGAGATTATTTCTTATGCAGCATCCTTAATTTACTGTAGTTGGTAGGGTGGGGTGCCTGACAGGGTGGTATCAGAGCTTTGGTTCAGGAATAGGTGGGAAATGTGAGTGAGGACACCAGCACAGCATATGCATTTGCCTTTTTAGTGTAAATTCTCACTTAGGCATTAGTTGTCAAATAACTTATGTAGTTTTATAGGATTGCAGTATAATCAGGCCAAGGAGAGATCTGAGTCAGGAAAGTCAGGAAACATGGATAAGGGCAACGGTAAAGAGCAGCAAGGGGACACATAACAAGAGTTGGCTCAAACCCTTGTTTCGTTGCTGAGATCTATCGGAGGCACCAATAATCAAGTCACTGAGGCATCTATTGACCTGGTGGTGGATCAGTTCCAGCGGATGCATCCACCTTATTTTGCTGGAGAGGAAGATCCAATGATTGCTGAGAACTGGTTAGATCAAATGAATATTATATTCGAAGGCATGTCTTGCCCAGAAGACAAGAAGGTGGATTTAGCGGTGCTTATGCTGAAAGATGCTGCTAAACTTTGGTGGAGTTCGCGCCACAGAACCAGATTTATGGGTCGGCCAATGAAAGAAATATCCTGGGAAGAATTCACAGGGGAGTTTGAACAGTGGTTTATTTCAGTATCTATTAAAGCCAAGATGAGGGAGGAATTAAGTAATCTCAGGCAAGGAAATCTGTCAGTCACTGCCTATGAACATAAGTTTGCACATCTAGCCAGATACGTACCTCACTTGGTAACACCAGAAGAGCAGCGAAGTTATATGTTTCGAAGAGGTCTGCGTGATGATATCCGGGCAGCATTGGTGGCTGTACGTACCACGAGCTATATAGAATTATTAGAGAGTGCCCGTACAGTTGAGTTGGAGTTGGGCATATTGGAGACTAGTAGAGGGAGAGAAAAGGGAAGCTTTTCAGGATCTACATCCAGACTCACAGGGAGGAGAGGTGGTCCCAGTTTTTCCCGAGGAGGGGGTACTAGTTATGCCAGATTCAGTAGGTTCAGACCTTATGAACCTAGTACCAGTAGGACTAGTTTTGGTTCTAGTGAGACCAGTCAATGTGGGCGTTGTGGTAGATGGCATACAGGGGAGTGCAGATTTGATTTTGTGCGACCAATTAAATGTTTTTTATGTAATGAAATAGGGCACATGGCACGAGATTGCCCTAAAGTATCAGACATGAAAGCTGCCAATACCCCAACCAGTGGAGGCAGAGGGAGTGCGAACCGTGGTAGAGGCCGTGGATCTATGGCAACTTCAGGCAGTGCAGCCCATGGTGGGGCAGCAGGCAGGGAAGGTCAGGCTCGCATTTATTCTATTACTCAGCAGGAAGCTCCACATTCTACAGATGTTATCACTGGTATGCTCTCTTTGCAAAGTTTACCTGTCTTTGTTCTTTTTGATTGTGGGGCATCACACTCTTTTCTCTCGACTCGTATATTGAGTCAGCTAGATATTTTGTTGCAACCTGTGATGGACCTGTTAATGGTTAAAATGCCTGATGGAAATAATATCCGAGTGGAGAATTTTATTGAAGAAGAGATATACATCAAGGGAAGAAAATTCTTGACATTATTGCATATTCTTCCTATTACAGAATTTGATGTAATTCTTGGCATGGATTGGCTGTTTGATCATAAAGTGAAAATTGATTGCTATGAAAAGCGGATTGAAATTCAAATCCCTGGGGAAGATAAATTAATTTACTTCGGCCAAGGAAGGAAAATTCCTTTAATATCTATGCTCAAGGCACAAAAGCTACTTGGCAAAGGATGCGAAGGATGCTTGGTATCTATTGTGGATTTGGACATGAAATTTTGTAAACCCACAGAGGTACCAGTTGTTCAGGAATATCTAGACATTTTTCCAGAAGAGTTGCCTGGATTACCTCCTGATAGAGAAATAGAATTTGAAATTCAGTTGATTCCAGGCGCTGAGCCAATTTCCAAAGCTCCTTATCGTATGGCACCAGTCGAGATTCAAGAATTAAAGGTGCAAATTCAGGAATTATTAGACAAGGGACCCAGTGTATCCCCATGGGGTGCACCTATTTTGTTTGTGAAGAAGAAAGATGGTAGTCTTTGCATGTGTATTGACTACCGGGAAATCAACAAAATTACTATAAAAAATAAATATCCTTTGCCGCGGATTGATGATCTATTTGATCAGTTGCAAGGAGCAGCAATATTTTCAAAAATTGACCTGAGATCTGGATATCATCAACTGAAAATTAAGACAGAAGATGTTTCCAAAACAGCTTTCAGGACCAGGTATGGGCACTATGAATTTTTAGTGCTACCTTTTGGACTGACAAATGCACCAGCAGCTTTTATGGATTTGATGAATCGCGTGTTCAAGAAATATTTAGATCAGTTTATCATTATCTTCATTGATGATATATTGATATATTCTAAATCCCTAGAAGAACACGCTGCACATCTACATTTAACATTGCAGACTTTGAAAGAAAATCAGCTATTTGCTAAATTCTCTAAATGCGAATTTTGGCTGTCCAAGGTCTTGTTTTTGGGGCATGTAGTGAGTGCAGAAGGAATCTCAGTTGATCCTCAGAAGATTTCTGCCATTGTAAATTGGCCAAGGCCTACAACAGTAACAGAAGTTAGAAGTTTCTTGGGTTTGGTTGGGTATTACAGAAAGTTTGTGAAAGGCTTTTCCCAAATAGCCTCACCCTTAACAAATTTGACGCGAAAAGCAATAAAGTTTGAATGGGATGCAGCTTGTGAAGATAGCTTCCAAATATTGAAGAATAAATTGGTTTCAGCCCCAATTCTAACATTACCAGAAGGCACAGAAGGTTATCATATATACAGTGATGCATCTTTGCAAGGTCTTGGCTGTGTATTGATGCAAAATAAGAAAGTAATTGCTTATGCATCTAGACAGCTTAAGATACATGAAAAGAATTATCCTGTGCACGATTTGGAGTTAGCAGCTGTAGTTTTTGCCTTAAAAATCTGGAGGCATTATTTGTATGGAGTTAAGTGTGTGGTTTTCACTGATCATCAGAGTTTAAAGTATATTTTTACTCAAAAGGAACTAAATCTCAGGCAACGAAGGTGGCTGGAGTTTATTAAAGATTATGATGTGGAAATCACTTACCATCCTGGGAAAGCGAATGTGGTCGCTGATGCTCTTAGCAGGAAAGCTAGTATTAGTAGCATTTTGACTATCACAGAAGAAAAAAAATTAATTTTTGAGATGAATAAATTACAACTAGAAGTAGATATTCGAAGAAATACGGCTTTGCTGGCACACATATCAGTAAGACCAGATTGGTTGGCCTCTATTAAAGACGATCAGGGAGAAGATCTTGAATTGCAAAAGATAATACAGAGGGTTCAGGAAGGACAGGAATCTATTTTTCAATTGGACCAGGCTGGTTTACTTAGATTTCAAGGTAGGTTATGCATACCAGCACATCAACAACTTAGGGATTTGTTATTAAAGGAAGCTCATAACTCTCGATATTCAATACATCCAGGCGAGAATAAAATGTATCAAGAATTGAGACAACAATACTGGTGGCCAGGATTGAAGAAGGATGTTTCTAACTGGGTTCAAAAAATGCTTAATTTTTCAGCAGGTGAAAGGAGAGCAACAAAAACCTGGGGGGTTGTTGCAATCATTACCTTTTCCAGAATGGAAATGAGAGGAAGTGGCAATGGATTTTGTGATCGGTTTGCCTAGGTCACCTGTAGGTCATGACTCAATCTGGATAATTGTTGATAGGCTAAAAAAATCTGCTCACTTTTTAGCTGTTAAAACTACTTATTCTGCAGAGAAGTTAGCTCAGGTATATATGAGTCAGATTATCAAATTGCATGGGATTCCAAAAGTCATTATATCTGACAGAGACCCTAAATTTACTTCTCACTTTTAGAAGAATGTGCATCAAGCTTTTGGTACGAGATTGTGTTTCAGCACAGCCTTTCATCCTCAAACAGATGGTCAGACAGAGAGAACTATCAAAACCTTGGAAGATTTGCTACGACTTTGCATCTTGGATTTTGGTGGAGATTGGGAAAGCCACTTACCTTTGGTGGAATTTGCTTATAATAATAGCCATCAGTCCAGCATTAGGATGGCACCCTATGAAGCGCTGTATGGGAGAAAATGTCAATCACCTTTGTGCTGGAATGAAGGGAAGGAAAGAAATTTGCTCGGTCCTGGATTTGTTGAAGAAGCAACAGAAAAGATCAGAATTATTCAAGACAGAATAAAAACAGCTCAGGACAGACAAAAGAAGTATTATGACGCAAAACATCGAATGGTTGAGTTCCACGAGGGGGAACATGTTCTTATCAAGGTAAGTCCAACAAAAGGTGTCATAAGGTTTGGAAGAGCAGGAAAATTGAAGCCTAAATTCATTGGTCCTTTCCAAATCCTAAGAAGGGTTGGACAAGTGGCATACCAAATTGCTTTGCCTCCTCAATTGTCAGGTGTGCATAATGTGTTCCATGTCTCATCTTTGCGAAGATATGTTTCAGATCCCTCCCATGTTGTTAGTTATATGGACCCAGATATAGAAATTCAAATGGATTTGACATATCCCGAACTGCCTGTGAGAATACTTGATAGGCAGGAGAAAAAGCTCAGAAATAAAATCATTCCTATGGTTAAAGTCCTATGGAATGGTCAAACAGAAAGAGAAGCTACCTGGGAAGTGGAAACAGATATGATCAATCAGTATCAGGAGCTTTTCTAAATTTCGAGACGAAATTTTTGTAAGGAGGGAAGATTGTAATAGCCCTAATTTTCTCTTATTTGTATTTTTATATTTTTTATAGAAAGAGCTCTTTGAGACGAGTCCAACGGTGGTAAGTTTGTAATTTTTGGAATTTTGGATAATTAATTATGAATTTTTAAAGTTTTGGATATATTTGTAATTTCAGGATTTCAGATCCGGGATATATCTGCAATTTAGGATTTCTGACTTAGTTTAAAATCGGATGGCGGAAGGTAAATTTGTAAATATGGAATTGTCGGCCAGGCCAGGGTAGATTTGTAATTTGGAAAAGTTCAGGGGGTGTTCTGCAAAAAAATCACGAACGTGTCGGTACAAGGAAAAATTAACACATACGTGTCCACCCGGGCGAGGATATCAGCCCGGGTGAGTTAATTCTCTTAAGCACAGAAGCTGTTTGGAAAAATTTTGACCGATTGCGAAAAGTTGCCGGAAATTTAACGGAAGCTGGGAAGCTCGCCGGAGAAACTGCGGCAAGGTAAGATGGTTCGTTTTATTTTGCTGTATTGGGGTTCTGTTGAGTGGGGGAAGAGTAAGAGAGGCCGGCCGAATGTTTATTTTCGGCCGGAGACGTATTGGGTTGCCGAAGGAGTGGCCGGAGTTGTCGGCCGCGAGATGCGGAATGTTTTTCCGGCAAACTGGTCGTCGAGGAGTGCGAAAGAAGTCGAGAGGAGCTTGGTATTTCCCGGAGAGGGATTCGGGGGAAACGAGAAAATTTACCGTGGAAACGGCTAGAAGCCGTCGGACGCGAGCGGCGGCGAGGAGAGAGGGAAGCAGCGTCGGGTGAGAAACAGGGATGATCCTGTTTGAACCGGTTCGGGTTAACCGAACCGGAAGGCGCTCGGTTCGGGCTGAGGCGGAGGAGAGAGAGACCGGGTTCGGGCTGAGGCGGAGGAGAGAGAGAGGGAGAGAGGGGCGCGGTTCAATCGGCTGAACCGCGGAGCTGAACCGCAGGCCGGTTCAGCGGACGCGCGGTCCAGGCGCGGCGAGAAACAAGGAGAAGAATTGGGATTTTTGGGGATTTCGGGAAGTATTTGGAAAAGCTTTTAGAAAGCGCCGAGCGTGCGCGGGCGGTCCAGCGGGCGGTTCAGTGCCGCGTAAGCCCATTTTTGGGATTATTTTGGGGTGTGTTTGGGAAAGCTTTTAGAAAGCTGTTTTTGTGACTTAAAACCTTTTTATTTATTTTAATTATTTTGCACATGTGACCTTATAGGGACTCCAGAAATTGAGAATAGAGGTCCTGTAATAATAGATCCAGGTAGATAAATTCGTAACCTGTGATAAAGCACAATAGTATTTATTTATATTTCGATACATGGTTTCTTACGGGCTGCATTACAGTTTTTCTTTACATGACTTTTATCTCATGGCTTGATATATGTTTTATGGTGTTATTTTCTGATTGAACTGAAAGCATAAAAGATGACAAAAAGGAAATTGAAACAAAAAGCATAATATGAGATAAAATATGATTGGTTAAACATATTGATATGGTTTTGGCATATTTATCACATGTGTGACATGATTGGAAATAAAAATTGAAAATTGGATTCCTGGAGACATTATCCTCACCACTAGGCCTAGCGGATGAGATCGCAGGGTATCGATCTTCGGATCAGATATCTGCCTAGTGTGTATGTGTACCATGACCTTCGTATATATTGATGACACCAGGCCTAGCGGATGTGATCGCAGGGTATCAGTACTATACCTGCCTGGTGGCACTAGGCCTAGCGGATGATATCGCAGGGTATCGGTCTTCGGATCAGATATCTGCCTAGTGTTATGGACTGGATGGATGCCGGCTGAAGGTCATTTGATATGATGATTGGATCCAGAGGATAATGATTCAAAAGGGAATCGGGCCCAGTAAGTATATAACATATAAGATAATGGAAATGGAAATTTGGTATACATGTTTATCTGGTTTACTTTTGATACTGCATGACATTTGATAAGAAGGTATTCATATGGTTTATTTTTCATCGCTTATGAGATGGATTTTGTTTTATCATGTTTCACGGCTTGTCTTTTATATCTGGAGATTTATTTTACTTGGTTACATAATGGATTTATCTGCTGAGATATATATGTCTCATTAGTGCTTCATCACAGGTCATGTATCCACTACACCGAGAGCTGGGGATTATAATAGTAGAGGAGAGGACTATACTCCTGACATGTGAGAGGGGATAGATTTATGGTGGGAGTGGATTTGGTTTCATTTTGGTATTACCTTTTGGTACTTCAGTTTTGTGGTTTATTGTATATATATGCAGTTTAATATACACATGTTTTCATTTCAGCTCCATAGTATGGATTTGGTTAAAATGTTTTCAAAATATACCAGATTGGTTCGAGGGTTAGAATTGTCTCACCGTCGGGTCCCCACCTAGGCATGGTTTGTCCTCACTCGAGATTATTTCTTATGCAGCATCCTTAATTTACTGTAGTTGGTAAGGTGGGGTGCCTGACAGGGTGGTATCAGAGCTTTGGTTCAGGAATAGGTGGGAAATGTGAGTGAGGACACCAGCACAGCATATGCATTTGCCTTTTTAGTGTAAATTCTCACTTAGGCATTAGTTGTCAAATAACTTATGTAGTTTTATAGGATTGCAGTATAATCAGGCCAAGGAGAGATCTGAGTCAGGAAAGTCAGGAAACATGGATAAGGGCAACGGTAAAGAGCAGCAAGGGGACACACAACAAGAGTTGGCTCAAACCCTTGTTTCGTTGCTGAGATCTATCGGAGGCACCAATAATCAAGTCACTGAGGCATCTATTGACCTGGTGGTGGATCAGTTCCAGCGGATGCATCCACCTTATTTTGCTGGAGAGGAAGATCCAATGATTGCTGAGAACTGGTTAGATCAAATGAATATTATATTCGAAGGCATGTCTTGCCCAGAAGACAAGAAGGTGGATTTAGCGGTGCTTATGCTGAAAGATGCTGCTAAACTTTGGTGGAGTTCGCGCCACAGAACCAGATTTATGGGTCGGCCAATGAAAGAAATATCCTGGGAAGAATTCACAGGGGAGTTTGAACAGTGGTTTATTTCAGTATCTATTAAAGCCAAGATGAGGGAGGAATTAAGTAATCTCAGGCAAGGAAATCTGTCAGTCACTGCCTATGAACATAAGTTTGCACATCTAGCCAGATACGTACCTCACTTGGTAACACCAGAAGAGCAGCGAAGTTATATGTTTCGAAGAGGTCTGCGTGATGATATCCGGGCAGCATTGGTGGCTGTACGTACCACGAGCTATATAGAATTATTAGAGAGTGCCCGTACAGTTGAGTTGGAGTTGGGCATATTGGAGACTAGTAGAGGGAGAGAAAAGGGAAGCTTTTCAGGATCTACATCCAGACTCACAGGGAGGAGAGGTGGTCTCAGTTTTTCCCGAGGAGGGGGTACTAGTTATGCCAGATTCAGTAGGTTCAGACCTTATGAACCTAGTACCAGTAGGACTAGTTTTGGTTCTAGTGAGACCAGTCAAGGTGGGCGTTGTGGTAGATGGCATACAGGGGAGTGCAGATTTGATTTTGTGCGACCAATTAAATGTTTTTTATGTAATGAAATAGGGCACATGGCACGAGATTGCCCTAAAGTATCAGACATGAAAGCTGCCAATACCCCAACCAGTGGAGGCAGAGGGAGTGCGAACCGTGGTAGAGGCCGTGGATCTATGGCAACTTCAGGCAGTGCAGCCCATGGTGGGGCAGCAGGCAGGGAAGGTCAGGCTCGCATTTATTCTATTACTCAGCAGGAAGCTCCATATTCTACAGATGTTATCACTGGTATGCTCTCTTTGCAAAGTTTACCTGTCTTTGTTCTTTTTGATTGTGGGGCATCACACTCTTTTCTCTCGACTCGTATATTGAGTCAGCTAGATATTTTGTTGCAACCTGTGATGGACCTGTTAATGGTTAAAATGCCTGATGGAAATAATATCCGAGTGGAGAATTTTATTGAAGAAGAGATATACATCAAGGGAAGAAAATTCTTGACATTATTGCATATTCTTCCTATTACAGAATTTGATGTAATTCTTGGCATGGATTGGCTGTTTGATCATAAAGTGAAAATTGATTGCTATGAAAAGCGGATTGAAATTCAAATCCCTGGGGAAGATAAATTAATTTACTTCGGCCAAGGAAGGAAAATTCCTTTAATATCTATGCTCAAGGCACAAAAGCTACTTGGCAAAGGATGCGAAGGATGCTTGGTATCTATTGTGGATTTGGACATGAAATTTTGTAAACCCACAGAGGTACCAGTTGTTCAGGAATATCTAGACATTTTTCCAGAAGAGTTGCCTGGATTACCCCCTGATAGAGAAATAGAATTTGAAATTCAGTTGATTCCAGGCGCTGAGCCAATTTCCAAAGCTCCTTATCGTATGGCACCAGTCGAGCTTCAAGAATTAAAGGTGCAAATTCAGGAATTATTAGACAAGGGATTTATCAGACCCAGTGTATCCCCATGGGGTGCACCTATTTTGTTTGTGAAGAAGAAAGATGGTAGTCTTCGCATGTGTATTGACTACCGGGAAATCAACAAAATTACTATAAAAAATAAATATCCTTTGCCGCGGATTGATGATCTATTTGATAAGTTGCAAGGAGCAGCAATATTTTCAAAAATTGACCTGAGATCTGGATATCATCAACTGAAAATTAAGACAGAAGATGTTTCCAAAACAGCTTTCAGGACCAGGTATGGGCACTATGAATTTTTAGTGCTACCTTTTGGACTGACAAATGCACCAGCAGCTTTTATGGATTTGATGAATCGCGTGTTCAAGAAATATTTAGATCAGTTTATCATTATCTTCATTGATGATATATTGATATATTCTAAATCCCTAGAAGAACACGCTGCACATCTACATTTAACATTGCAGACTTTGAAAGAAAATCAGCTATTTGCTAAATTCTCTAAATGCGAATTTTGGCTGTCCAAGGTCTTGTTTTTGGGGCATGTAGTGAGTGCAGAAGGAATCTCAGTTGATCCTCAGAAGATTTCTGCCATTGTAAATTGGCCAAGGCCTACAACAGTAACAGAAGTTAGAAGTTTCTTGGGTTTGGTTGGGTATTACAGAAAGTTTGTGAAAGGCTTTTCCCAAATAGCCTCACCCTTAACAAATTTGATGCGAAAAGCAATAAAGTTTGAATGGGATGCAGCTTATGAAGATAGCTTCCAAATATTGAAGAATAAATTGGTTTCAGCCCCAATTCTAACATTACCAGAAGGCACAGAAGGTTATCATATATACAGTGATGCATCTTTGCAAGGTCTTGGCTGTGTATTGATGCAAAATAAGAAAGTAATTGCTTATGCATCTAGACAGCTTAAGATACATGAAAAGAATTATCCTGTGCACGATTTGGAGTTAGCAGCTGTAGTTTTTGCCTTAAAAATCTGGAGGCATTATTTGTATGGAGTTAAGTGTGTGGTTTTCACTGATCATCAGAGATTAAAGTATATTTTTACTCAGAAGGAACTAAATCTCAGGCAACGAAGGTGGCTGGAGTTTATTAAAGATTATGATGTGGAAATCACTTACCATCCTGGGAAAGCGAATGTGGTCGCTGATGCTCTTAGCAAGAAAGCTAGTATTAGTAGCATTTTGACTATCACAGAAGAAAAACAATTAATTTTTGAGATGGATAAATTACAACTAGAAGTAGATATTCGAAGAAATACGGCTTTGCTGGCACACTTATCAGTAAGACCAGATTGGTTGGCCTCTATTAAAGACGATCAGGGAGAAGATCTTGAATTGCAAAAGATAATACAGAGGGTTCAGGAAGGACAGGAATCTACTTTTCAATTGGACCAGGCTGGTTTACTTAGATTTCAAGGCAGGTTATGCATACCAGCACATCAACAACTTAGGGATTTGTTATTAAAGGAAGCTCATAATTCTCGATATTCAATACATCCAGGCGAGAATAAAATGTATCAAGAATTGAGACAACAATACTGGTGGCCAGGATTGAAGAAGGATGTTTCTAACTGGGTTCAAAAAATGCTTAATTTGTCAGCAGGTGAAAGGAGAGCAACAAAAACCTGGGGGGTTGTTGCAGTCATTACCTATTCCAGAATGGAAATGGGAGGAAGTGGCAATGGATTTTGTGATCGATTTGCCTAGGTCACCTACAGGTCATGACTCAATCTGGATAATTGTTGATAGGCTAATAAAATCTGCTCACTTTTTAGCTGTTAAAACTACTTATTCTGCAGAGAAGTTAGCTCAGGTATATGTAAGTCAGATTATCAGATTGCATGGGATTCCAAAAGTCATTATATCTGACAGAGACCCTAAATTTACTTCTCACTTCTGGAAGAATGTGCATCAAGCTTTTGGTACGAGATTGTGTTTCAGCACAGCCTTTCATCCTCAAACAGATGGTCAGACAGAGAGAACTATCAAAACCTTGGAAGATTTGCTACGACTTTGCATCTTGGATTTTGGTGGAGATTGGAAAAGCCACTTACCTTTGGTGGAATTTGCTTATAATAATAGCCATCAGTCCAGCATTGGGATGGCACCCTATGAAGTGCTGTATGGGAGAAAATGTCAATCACCTTTGTGCTGGAATGAAGGGAAGGAAAGAAATTTGCTCGGTCCTGGATTTGTTGAAGAAGCAACAGAAAAGATCAGAATTATTCAAGACAGAATAAAAACAGCTCAGGACAGACAAAAGAAGTATTATGACGCAAAACATCGAATGGTTGAGTTCCACGAGGGGGAACATGTTCTTATCAAGGTAAGTCCAACAAAAGGTGTCATAAGGTTTGGAAGAGCAGGAAAATTGAAGCCTAAATTCATTGGTCCTTTCCAAATCCTAAGAAGGGTTGGACAAGTGGCATACCAAATTGCTTTGCCTCCTCAATTGTCAGGTGTGCATAATGTGTTCCATGTCTCATCTTTGCGAAGATATGTTTCAGATCCCTCCCATGTTGTTAGTTATATGGACCCAGATATAGAAATTCAAATGGATTTGACATATCCCGAACTGCCTGTGAGAATACTTGATAGGCAGGAGAAAAAGCTCAGAAATAAAATCATTCCTATGGTTAAAGTCCTATGGAATGGTCAAACAGAAAGAGAAGCTACCTGGGAAGTGGAAACAGATATGATCAATCAGTATCAGGAGCTTTTCTAAATTTCGAGACGAAATTTTTTTAAGGAGGGAAGATTGTAATAGCCCTAATTTTCTCTTATTTGTATTTTTATATTTTTTATAGAAAGAGCTCTTTGAGACGAGTCCAACGGTGGTAAGTTTGTAATTTTTGGAATTTTGGATAATTAATTATGAATTTTTAAATTTTGGATATATTTGTAATTTCAGGATTTCAGATCCGGGATATATCTGCAATTTAGGATTTCCGACTTAGTTTAAAATCGGATGGCGGAAGGTAAATTTGTAAATATGGAATTGTCGGCAAGGCCAGGGTAGATTTGTAATTTGGAAAAGTTCAGGGGGTGTTCTGCAAAAAAATCACGAACGTGTCGGTACAAGGAAAAATTAACACATACGTGTCCACCCGGGCGAGGATATCAGCCCGGGTGAGTTAATTCTCTTAAGCACAGAAGCTGTTTGGAAAAATTTTGACCGATTGCGAAAAGTTGTCGGAAATTTAACGGAAGCTGGGAAGCTCGCCGGAGAAACTGCGGCAAGGTAAGATGGTTCGTTTTATTTTGCTGTATTGGGGTTCTGTTGAGTGGGGGAAGAGTAAGAGAGGCCGGCCGAATGTTTATTTTCGGCCGGAGACGTATTGGGTTGCCGAAGGAGTGGCCGGAGTTGTCGGCCGCGAGATGCGGAATGTTTTTCCGGCAAACTGGTCGTCGAGGAGTGCGAAAGAAGTCGAGAGGAGCTTGGTATTTCCCGGAGAGGGATTCGGGGAAACGAGAAAATTTACCGTGGAAACGGCTAGAAGCCGTCGGACGCGAGCGGCGGCGAGGAGAGAGGGAAGCAGCGTCGGGTGAGAAACAGGGATGATCCTGTTTGAACCGGTTCGGGTTAACCGAACCGGAAGGCGCCCGGTTCGGGCTGAGGCGGAGGAGAGAGAGACCGGGTTCGGGCTGAGGCGGAGGAGAGAGAGAGGGAGAGAGGGGCGCGGTTCAGTCGGCTGAACCGCGGAGCTGAACCGTAGGCCGGTTCAGCGGACGCGCGGTCCAGGCGCGGCGAGAAACAAGGAGAAGAATTGGGATTTTTGGGGATTTCGGGAAGTATTTGGAAAAGCTTTTAGAAAGCGCCGAGCGTGCGCGGGCGGTCCAGCGGGCGGTTCAGTGCCGCGTAAGCCCATTTTTGGGATTATTTTGGGGTGTGTTTGGGAAAGCTTTTAGAAAGCTGTTTTTGTGACTTAAAACCTTTTTATTTATTTTAATTATTTTGCACATGTGACCTTATAGGGACTCCAGAAATTGAGAATAGAGGTCCTGTAATAATAGATCCAGGTAGATAAATTCGTAACCTGTGATAAAGCACAATAGTATTTATTTATATTTCGATACATGGTTTCTTACGGGCTGCATTACAGTTTTTCTTTACATGACTTTTATCTCATGGCTTGATATATGTTTTATGGTGTTATTTTCTGATTGAACTAAAAGCATAAAAGATGACAAAAAGGAAATTGAAACAAAAAGCATAATATGAGATAAAATATGATTGGTTAAACATATTGATATGGTTTTGGCATATTTATCACATGTGTGACATGATTGGAAATAAAAATTGAAAATTGGATTCCTGGAGACATTATCCTCACCACTAGGCCTAGCGGATGAGATCGCAGGGTATCGATCTTCGGATCAGATATCTGCCTAGTGTGTATGTGTACCATGACCTTCGTATATATTGATGACACCAGGCCTAGCGGATGTGATCGCAGGGTATCAGTACTATACCTGCCTGGTGGCACTAGGCCTAGCGGATGATATCGCAGGGTATCGGTCTTCGGATCAGATATCTGCCTAGTGTTATGGACTGGATGGATGCCGGCTGAAGGTCATTTGATATGATGATTGGATCCAGAGGATAATGATTCAAAAGGGAATCGGGCCCAGTAAGTATATAACATATAAGATAATGGAAATGGAAATTTGGTATACATGTTTATCTGGTTTACTTTTGATACTGCATGACATTTGATAAGAAGGTATTCATATGGTTTATTTTTCATCGCTTATGAGATGGATTTTGTTTTATCATGTTTCACGGCTTGTCTTTTATATTTGGAGATTTATTTTACTTGGTTACATAATGGATTTATCTGCTGAGATATATATGTCTCATTAGTGCTTCATCACAGGTCATGTATCCACTACACCGAAAGCTGGGGATTATAATAGTAGAGGAGAGGACTATACTCCTGACATGTGAGAGGGGATAGATTTATGGTGGGAGTGGATTTGGTTTCATTTTGGTATTACCTTTTGGTACTTCAGTTTTGTGGTTTATTGTATATATATGCAGTTTAATATACACATGTTTTCATTTCAGCTCCATAGTATGGATTTGGTTAAAATGTTTTCAAAATATACCAGATTGGTTCGAGGGTTAGAATTGTCTCACCGTCGGGTCCCCACCTAGGCATGGTTTGTCCTCACTCGAGATTATTTCTTATGCAGCATCCTTAATTTACTGTAGTTGGTAAGGTGGGGTGCCTGACAGGGTGGTATCAGAGCTTTGGTTCAGGAATAGGTGGGAAATGTGAGTGAGGACACCAGCACAGCATATGCATTTGCCTTTTTAGTGTAAATTCTCACTTAGGCATTAGTTGTCAAATAACTTATGTAGTTTTATAGGATTGCAGTATAATCAGGCCAAGGAGAGATCTGAGTCAGGAAAGTCAGGAAACATGGATAAGGGCAACGGTAAAGAGCAGCAAGGGGACACACAACAAGAGTTGGCTCAAACCCTTGTTTCGTTGCTGAGATCTATCGGAGGCACCAATAATCAAGTCACTGAGGCATCTATTGACCTGGTGGTGGATCAGTTCCAGCGGATGCATCCACCTTATTTTGCTGGAGAGGAAGATCCAATGATTGCTGAGAACTGGTTAGATCAAATGAATATTATATTCGAAGGCATGTCTTGCCCAGAAGACAAGAAGGTGGATTTAGCGGTGCTTATGCTGAAAGATGCTGCTAAACTTTGGTGGAGTTCGCGCCACAGAACCAGATTTATGGGTCGGCCAATGAAAGAAATATCCTGGGAAGAATTCACAGGGGAGTTTGAACAGTGGTTTATTTCAGTATCTATTAAAGCCAAGATGAGGGAGGAATTAAGTAATCTCAGGCAAGGAAATCTATCAGTCACTGCCTATGAACATAAGTTTGCACATCTAGCCAGATACGTACCTCACTTGGTAACACCAGAAGAGCAGCGAAGTTATATGTTTCGAAGAGGTCTGCGTGATGATATCCGGGCAGCATTGGTGGCTGTACGTACCACGAGCTATATAGAATTATTAGAGAGTGCCCGTACAGTTGAGTTGGAGTTGGGCATATTGGAGACTAGTAGAGGGAGAGAAAAGGGAAGCTTTTCAGGATCTACATCCAGACTCACAGGGAGGAGAGGTGGTCCCAGTTTTTCCCGAGGAGGGGGTACTAGTTATGCCAGATTCAGTAGGTTCAGACCTTATGAACCTAGTACCAGTAGGACTAGTTTTGGTTCTAGTGAGACCAGTCAATGTGGGCGTTGTGGTAGATGGCATACAGGGGAGTGCAGATTTGATTTTGTGCGACCAATTAAATGTTTTTTATGTAATGAAATAGGGCACATGGCACGAGATTGCCCTAAAGTATCAGACATGAAAGCTGCCAATACCCCAACCAGTGGAGGCAGAGGGAGTGCGAACCGTGGTAGAGGCCGTGGATCTATGGCAACTTCAGGCAGTGCAGCCCATGGTGGGGCAGCAGGCAGGGAAGGTCAGGCTCGCATTTATTCTATTACTCAGCAGGAAGCTCCACATTCTACAGATGTTATCACTGGTATGCTCTCTTTGCAAAGTTTACCTGTCTTTGTTCTTTTTGATTGTGGGGCATCACACTCTTTTCTCTCGACTCGTATATTGAGTCAGCTAGATATTTTGTTGCAACCTGTGATGGACCTGTTAATGGTTAAAATGCCTGATGGAAATAATATCCGAGTGGAGAATTTTATTGAAGAAGAGATATACATCAAGGGAAGAAAATTCTTGACATTATTGCATATTCTTCCTATTACAGAATTTGATGTAATTCTTGGCATGGATTGGCTGTTTGATCATAAAGTGAAAATTGATTGCTATGAAAAGCGGATTGAAATTCAAATCCCTGGGGAAGATAAATTAATTTACTTCGGCCAAGGAAGGAAAATTCCTTTAATATCTATGCTCAAGGCACAAAAGCTACTTGGCAAAGGATGCGAAGGATGCTTGGTATCTATTGTGGATTTGGACATGAAATTTTGTAAACCCACAGAGGTACCAGTTGTTCAGGAATATCTAGACATTTTTCCAGAAGAGTTGCCTGGATTACCTCCTGATAGAGAAATAGAATTTGAAATTCAGTTGATTCCAGGCGCTGAGCCAATTTCCAAAGCTCCTTATCGTATGGCACCAGTCGAGCTTCAAGAATTAAAGGTGCAAATTCAGGAATTATTAGACAAGGGATTTATCAGACCCAGTGTATCCCCATGGGGTGCACTTATTTTGTTTGTGAAGAAGAAAGATGGTAGTCTTCGCATGTGTATTGACTACTGGGAAATCAACAAAATTACTATAAAAAATAAATATCCTTTGCCGCGGATTGATGATCTATTTGATCAGTTGCAAGGAGCAGCAATATTTTCAAAAATTGACCTGAGATCTGGATATCATCAACTGAAAATTAAGACAGAAGATGTTTCCAAAATAGCTTTCAGGACCAGGTATGGGCACTATGAATTTTTAGTGCTACCTTTTGGACTGACAAATGCACCAGCAGCTTTTATGGATTTGATGAATCGCGTGTTCAAGAAATATTTAGATCAGTTTATCATTATCTTCATTGATGATATATTGATATATTCTAAATCCCTAGAAGAACACGCTGCACATCTACATTTAACATTGCAGACTTTGAAAGAAAATCAGCTATTTGCTAAATTCTCTAAATGCGAATTTTGGCTGTCCAAGGTCTTGTTTTTGGGGCATGTAGTGAGTGCAGAAGGAATCTCAGTTGATCCTCAGAAGATTTCTGCCATTGTAAATTGGCCAAGGCCTACAACAGTAACAGAAGTTAGAAGTTTCTTAGGTTTGGTTGGGTATTACAGAAAGTTTGTGAAAGGCTTTTCCCAAATAGCCTCACCCTTAACAAATTTGATGCGAAAAGCAATAAAGTTTGAATGGGATGCAGCTTATGAAGATAGCTTCCAAATATTGAAGAATAAATTTGTTTCAGCCCCAATTCTAACATTACCAGAAGGCACAGAAGGTTATCATATATACAGTGATGCATCTTTGCAAGGTCTTGGCTGTGTATTGATGCAAAATAAGAAAGTAATTGCTTATGCATCTAGACAGCTTAAGATACATGAAAAGAATTATCCTGTGCACGATTTGGAGTTAGCAGCTGTAGTTTTTGCCTTAAAAATCTGGAGGCATTATTTGTATGGAGTTAAGTGTGTGGTTTTCACTGATCATCAGAGTTTAAAGTATATTTTTACTCAGAAGGAACTAAATCTCAGGCAACGAAGGTGGCTGGAGTTTATTAAAGATTATGATGTGGAAATCACTTACCATCCTGGGAAAGCGAATGTGGTCGCTGATGCTCTTAGCAAGAAAGCTAGTATTAGTAGCATTTTGACTATCACAGAAGAAAAACAATTAATTTTTGAGATGGATAAATTACAACTAGAAGTAGATATTCGAAGAAATACGGCTTTGCTGGCACACTTATCAGTAAGACCAGATTGGTTGGCCTCTATTAAAGACGATCAGGGAGAAGATCTTGAATTGCAAAAGATAATACAGAGGGTTCAGGAAGGACAGGAATCTACTTTTCAATTGGACCAGGCTGGTTTACTTAGATTTCAAGGTAGGTTATGCATACCAGCACATCAACAACTTAGGGATTTGTTATTAAAGGAAGCTCATAATTCTCGATATTCAATACATCCAGGCGAGAATAAAATGTATCAAGAATTGAGACAACAATACTGGTGGCCAGGATTGAAGAAGGATGTTTCTAACTGGGTTCAAAAAATGCTTAATTTGTCAGCAGGTGAAAGGAGAGCAACAAAAACCTGGGGGGTTGTTGCAGTCATTACCTATTCCAGAATGGAAATGGGAGGAAGTGGCAATGGATTTTGTGATCGATTTGCCTAGGTCACCTACAGGTCATGACTCAATCTGGATAATTGTTGATAGGCTAATAAAATCTGCTCACTTTTTAGCTGTTAAAACTACTTATTCTGCAGAGAAGTTAGCTCAGGTATATGTAAGTCAGATTATCAGATTGCATGGGATTCCAAAAGTCATTATATCTGACAGAGACCCTAAATTTACTTCTCACTTCTGGAAGAATGTGCATCAAGCTTTTGGTACGAGATTGTGTTTCAGCACAGCCTTTCATCCTCAAACAGATGGTCAGACAGAGAGAACTATCAAAACCTTGGAAGATTTGCTACGACTTTGCATCTTGGATTTTGGTGGAGATTGGAAAAGCCACTTACCTTTGGTGGAATTTGCTTATAATAATAGCCATCAGTCCAGCATTGGGATGGCACCCTATGAAGTGCTGTATGGGAGAAAATGTCAATCACCTTTGTGCTGGAATGAAGGGAAGGAAAGAAATTTGCTCGGTCCTGGATTTGTTGAAGAAGCAACAGAAAAGATCAGAATTATTCAAGACAGAATAAAAACAGCTCAGGACAGACAAAAGAAGTATTATGACGCAAAACATCGAATGGTTGAGTTCCACGAGGGGGAACATGTTCTTATCAAGGTAAGTCCAACAAAAGGTGTCATAAGGTTTGGAAGAGCAGGAAAATTGAAGCCTAAATTCATTGGTCCTTTCCAAATCCTAAGAAGGGTTGGACAAGTGGCATACCAAATTGCTTTGCCTCCTCAATTGTCAGGTGTGCATAATGTGTTCCATGTCTCATCTTTGCGAAGATATGTTTCAGATCCCTCCCATGTTGTTAGTTATATGGACCCAGATATAGAAATTCAAATGGATTTGACATATCCCGAACTGCCTGTGAGAATACTTGATAGGCAGGAGAAAAAGCTCAGAAATAAAATCATTCCTATGGTTAAAGTCCTATGGAATGGTCAAACAGAAAGAGAAGCTACCTGGGAAGTGGAAACAGATATGATCAATCAGTATCAGGAGCTTTTCTAAATTTCGAGACGAATTTTTTTTAAGGAGGGAAGATTGTAATAGCCCTAATTTTCTCTTATTTGTATTTTTATATTTTTTATAGAAAGAGCTCTTTGAGACGAGTCCAACGGTGGTAAGTTTGTAATTTTTGGAATTTTGGATAATTAATTATGAATTTTTAAATTTTGGATATATTTGTAATTTCAGGATTTCAGATCCGGGATATATCTGCAATTTAGGATTTCCGACTTAGTTTAAAATCGGATGGCGGAAGGTAAATTTGTAAATATGGAATTGTCGGCCAGGCCAGGGTAGATTTGTAATTTGGAAAAGTTCAGGGGGTGTTCTGCAAAAAAATCACGAACGTGTCGGTACAAGGAAAAATTAACACATACGTGTCCACCCGGGCGAGGATATCAGCCCGGGTGAGTTAATTCTCTTAAGCACAGAAGCTGTTTGGAAAAATTTTGACCGATTGCGAAAAGTTGCCGGAAATTTAACGGAAGCTGGGAAGCTCGCCGGAGAAACTGCGGCAAGGTAAGATGGTTCGTTTTATTTTGCTGTATTGGGGTTCTGTTGAGTGGGGGAAGAGTAAGAGAGGCCGGCCGAATGTTTATTTTCGGCCGGAGACGTATTGGGTTGCCGAAGGAGTGGCCGGAGTTGTCGGCAGCGAGATGCGGAATGTTTTTCCGGCAAACTGGTCGTCGAGGAGTGCGAAAGAAGTCGAGAGGAGCTTGGTATTTCCCGGAGAGGGATTCGGGGAAACGAGAAAATTTACCGTGGAAACGGCTAGAAGCCGTCGGACGCGAGCGGCGGCGAGGAGAGAGGGAAGCAGCGTCGGGTGAGAAACAGGGATGATCCTGTTTGAACCGGTTCGTTTTACCGAACCGGAAGGCGCCCGGTTCGGGCTGAGGCGGAGGAGAGAGAGACCGGGTTCGGGCTGAGGCGGAGGAGAGAGAGAGGGAGAGAGGGGCGCGGTTCAGTCGGCTGAACCGCGGAGCTGAACCGCAGGCCGGTTCAGCGGACGCGCGGTCCAGGCGCGGCGAGAAACAAGGAGAAGAATTGGGATTTTTGGGGATTTCGGGAAGTATTTGGAAAAGCTTTTAGAAAGCGCCGAGCGTGCGCGGGCGGTCCAGCGGGCGGTTCAGTGCCGCGTAAGCCCATTTTTGGGATTATTTTGGGGTGTGTTTGGGAAAGCTTTTAGAAAGCTGTTTTTGTGACTTAAAACCTTTTTATTTATTTTAATTATTTTGCACATGTGACCTTATAGGGACTCCAGAAATATAGAATAGAGGTCCTGTAATAATAGATCCAGGTAGATAAATTCGTAACCTGTGATAAAGCACAATAGTATTTATTTATATTTCGATACATGGTTTCTTACGGGCTGCATTACAGTTTTTCTTTACATGACTTTTATCTCATGGCTTGATATATGTTTTATGGTGTTATTTTCTGATTGAACTGAAAGCATAAAAGATGACAAAAAGGAAATTGAAACAAAAAGCATAATATGAGATAAAATATGATTGGTTAAACATATTGATATGGTTTTGGCATATTTATCACATGTGTGACATGATTGGAAATAAAAATTGAAAATTGGATTCCTGGAGACATTATCCTCACCACTAGGCCTAGCGGATGAGATCGCAGGGTATCGATCTTCGGATCAGATATCTGCCTAGTGTGTATGTGTACCATGACCTTCGTATATATTGATGACACCAGGCCTAGCGGATGTGATCGCAGGGTATCAGTACTATACCTGCCTGGTGGCACTAGGCCTAGCGGATGATATCGCAGGGTATCGGTCTTCGGATCAGATATCTGCCTAGTGTTATGGACTGGATGGATG
>JAIUJO010001952.1:5000-10000 GCA_023846275.1 Vanilla planifolia | reverse complement strand
AAGAACTAGATCAAGAAGAAGAAGAAGAAGACAAAGAAGAAATAGAAGAAGAGAAAGAAGAAGAAGATGAGGAAGTACAAGAAATGGAAGAAGAAGAAGAAGAAGTAGAGGAAAAAGAAGAAGAAGAAGAAGAAGAAGAAGAAGGAGAAGTAGAAGAAGAACAAGAAGAAAAAAAAGAAGGAGAAGTAGAAAAAGTAGTAAAAGAAGAGGATCGGCAAGAAGAAGAAGAAGAGGAAGAAAAAGATCCAGAAGAAGAAAAAGAAGAAGAAGAAGTAGAAGAAGAAGAAGAAGTAGAAGAAGAAGAAGAAGAAGAAGAGGAAGAAGAAGAAGAAGAAGAAGAAGAAAAGGAAGAAGAAGGAGAAGAAGAAGAAAAAGAAGAAGAAGAAGAAAAGCATGAAGAAGAAGTAGAAGAAGACGAAGAAGAACAAGTAGAAGAATAAGAAGAAGAAGAAGGAGAGGGGGAAGAGGAAGAACAAGAATAAGAAGATGAAGAAGACTTAGAAGAAGAAGAAGAAGAAGAAGAAGAAGAGGTAGATAAAGAAATAGAAGAAGAAGAAGAAAAAGAAGAAGGAGAAGAAGATGAAGAAGGAGAAGGAGAAGAAAAAGAAAATGAAGAAGAAGAAGAAGACAAAGAAGAAGAAAAAGAAGAAGAAGAGGAAGAAAAAGAAGAACAAGATGAAGAAGAAGATTGAGATGAACGTGAAAAAGAAGAAGAAGAAGGAGATGAAGAAGAAGAAGAAGAAGAAGAAGAAAAAAAAGAGGAAGAAGTAGAAGAAGAAGAAGAAGAAGTTGAAGAAAAAGGAATGGAGGAGGAGGAAGAAGTAGAAGAAGTAGAAGCAGAAGAAGAAGAAGAAGAAGAAGAAGAAGAAGAAAGAGAACAAGAAGAAGAATAAGAAGATGGACTAGGCGAGGTAGTCGAAGTAGAAGAAGAAGAAGGATAAGAAGAAGAAGAGGAAGAAGAAGAAGGAGAAAAAGAAGAATAAGAAGAAGAAGATGAAGAAGATGTTAAAGAAGTTAAAGAAGAAGAAGAAGAATAAGAGGAACAAAAGGAGAAGGAGAAGAAGAAGAAGAAGACGAAGAAGAAGAAATAGAAGAAGAGGAAGAAAAAGTAGAAGAAGAAGAAGAAGAAGAAGAAGGCGAAGAAGAGGATGTAGTAGAAGAAGAAGTAGAAGAAGAAGGAAAAGTTATAGAAGATGAAGTAGAGGAAGAAGAAGAAGATGTAGAAGAAGAAGAAGATGAAGAAGAAGAAGAAGATGAAGAAGAAGAAGAAGGAGAAGAAGAAGAAGAAGAAGAAAAGGAAGAAGAAGAAGAAGAAGAAGAAGAAAAAGAAGTCAAAAAGAAGAGGCAAAAGAAGAAGAAGAAGAAGAAGGAGAAGAAGAAGAAAAAGAAGAAGCAGACGAAGAAAAAGAAGAAGTAGAAGATGAAGGAGAAAGAGAAGAATAGGAAGAAGACGAAGAAGAAGAAGAAGAAGAAGAAGAAGAAGATGAAGAAGAAGTGCAAGTAAACGAGAAAGAAGAAATAGAAGATGAACAAGAAGTAGCGAAAAAAGAAGAGGGAGAAGACGTAAAAGAAGAAGAAGAAGGTGAAGAAGAATAGGAAGAAGGAGAAGAAGAAGAAGAAGAAAAAGTAGAACAACATGAAGAAGAAGAAGTAGAAGAAGAAGATGAAGAAGAAGAAGAAGAAGATGATGATGATGATGAAGGAGAAGAAGTAGATGTAGGAGAAAAAGAAAAAGAAGAGTAATAGGAAGAAGAAGAAGAAGAAGAAGAAGAAGAGGAATAAGAAAAAGAAGAAGAAGAAGATGAAGGAGAAGAAAAAGAAGAAGAAGAGGAAGAAGAACAAGAAGAAGATGATGATGATGATGAGGAAAAAGAAGAAGAGGACGAGGAGGAAGTAGAAGAAGAAGAAGAAGAAGAAGGAGAAAAAGAAGAAGAAGTAGAAAAAGAGGAAAAAGAAAACGAACAAGAAGAAGAAGAAGAAGAATAAGATTAAGAAGAAGAAGAAGAAGAAGTAGATGAAAAGGAAGAAGAAGAAGAAGAAGAAGAAGAAGAAGAAGAAAAAGAAGGAGAAGAGATAGAGAAAGTGGAAGAAGAAGAAGAAGAAGAACAAGAGGAAGAAGGAGAAGAAAAAGAAGAATAAGAAGAAGAAAAGGTAGAAGAAGAAGAAGAAGAAGAAGAAGATGGAGAAGAAGCAGAGGAAGTAGAAGATGAAGAAGAAGAAGAAAAGGAAGGACAAGGAGATGAAGACAAAGACGAAGGAGAGGAGGTAGAAGAAGAAGAAGAAGACGAAGAAGGAGAAAAAGGCGAATAAGAAAAAGTGACGAGGAAGAAGAAGAAGAAGAAGATGATGATGAAGAAGAAGAGGAAGATTAAGTAAAAGAAGAAGAAGAAGTTGAAGAAGAAGAAGAACAAGAAGAAGAAGAACAAGAACAAAGAAGTGGAAGAAGAAGAAGAAGAAGAAGAAGGAGAAGAGGAAGAAGAAGGAGACGAAGAAAAAGAAGAAGAAGAAGAAGAAGAAGAAGAAAAAGAAGAAGTGGAAGAATAAGAAGGAGAAGAAGAAGAAAAAATGAAGAAGAAGATGAAGAAAAAGAAGAAGAAGAAGAAGAAGCAGAAGGAGAAGAAGAAAAAGAAAAGATGAAGAAAAGGAAGAAGAAGAAAAAGAAAAAGAAGAAGAGCAAGTAAAGAGAAAGAAGAAAAAGAAGATGAACAAGAAGAAGAGAAAGAAGAAGAGAAAGATGAAGAAGAAGAAAAAGGTGAAGAAGAATTGGAAGAAGTAAAAGACGAAGAAGAAAAAGAAAAAGAAAACAAAGAAGAAGAAGTAAAAGATGAAGAAGAAGAAGTAGTAGTAGTAGAAGAAGAAGAAGAAGAAGAAGCAGAAGAAGAAGATGAAGAAGAAGAAGAAGAAGAGGAAGAAAAAGAAGAAGAAGATGCAGGAGAAAAAGAAGAAGAAGAAGAGAAATAAGAAGAAGAAGAAGAAAAAGAGGAATAAGAAGACAACGAAGAAGAAGAAGAAGAAGAAGGAGAAGAAGGAGAAGAAGAAGAAGAGGATGTAGATGAGGAAGAAGTAAAAGAAGAAGAAGAATTAGAAGAAGGAGAAAAAGTGGAAGAAGAAGAATAAGAGGAAAAAGAAGAAGAAGAAGAAGAAGAAGAAGAAGAGGACAAGGAAAAGATGAAGAAGAAGAAGAAGAAGAAGAAGAACATCAAGAAGGAGAAGAAGGAGAAGAAGAGGAGGAGGAAGAAATTGAAGAAGAAGAAGAAGAAGAAGAAAAGGAAGAAGAAGATGTAGAAATAGAAGAAGAAGAAGAAGAAGAAGGAGAAGAAGAAGAAGAAGAAGACGAAGAAAAAGAAGAAGAAGAAGAAGAAGAAGAAAAAGAAGAAGTGGAAGAAGAGAAGAAGAAGAAGAAGAAAGGAAGAAGAAGACGAAGAAAAAGAAGAAGAAGCAGAAGTAAAAGGAGAAGAAGAAGAAGAAGAAGAAGGAGAAGAAGAAGAAGGAGAAGAGGAAGAAGAAGAAGATGAAAAAGAAGAAGAAGAGGAAGTAGATGATGAAAAATAAGGAGGAGAAGATGTAGAAGTTGAAGAAGAAGAAAAAGAAGAAGAAGAAGTAGAAAAAAGTTCTAGTAGTAGTAGAAGAAGAAGAAGAGTGAGAACATGAACAAGAAGAAGAAGAAGAAAAAAGAGATGCAAACGAAGAAGAAGAAGAAGAAGAAGAGGAAGAAGAAGACAAATGAGAAGACGAAGAAGAAAAAGTAGAATAATAATAATAACAATAATAATAAAAATAATAATAATAATAATAATAAGTAGAGTAAGAAGAAGAAGAAGAAGAAGAAGAAGAAGAAGAAGAGGAAGAAGAAGGAGAGGAGGAAGAAGTAGTAGTAGTAGGTAGTAGTAGTAGAAGAAGAAGCAGAAGAAGGAGAGGAAGAAGAAGGACAAGAAGAAGAGACAAAGAAGAAGAAGAAGAAGAAGAAGCAGAAAAAGAAGTAGAAGTGGAAGAAGGGGAAGAAGAAGAAGAAGAAAAGGAAGAAGAAGTAGAGGAAAGAAACAAGAAGAAGAAGAGAAGAAGAAGAAGAAGAAGTGGAAGAAGAAGACAAAAAAGAAGAAAAATAAGAAGAAGAAGAAAAGAAAGAAGAAGAAAAAGAAGAATAAGAAGAAAAAGAAGAAGAAGAAGAACTAGAAGAAGAAGTAGAAGAAGAAGAAGAGGTAGAGGAAGAAGAAGAAGAAGAAGCAGAAGAAAAAGGGGTTGAAGAAGAAGGAGGAGGAGGAGAAGAAGAAGCAGAATAAGAAGAAGAAGAAGGAGAAGGATAACAACAAGAAGAAGTAGAAGAAGAAGAAGAAGTGGAAGAAGAAGAAGAAGAAGAAGAAGAAGAAGTAGGAGAAGAAGAAAGAGAAGAAGAAGAAGAAGAAATAGAAAAAGAATAAGAACAAGAACAAGAAAAAGAAGAAGAATAAGAAGAAATAAAAGAAGTAGAAGAAGAAAACGAAGAAGAAGAAAAAAAAGAAGAAAAAGAAGAAGAAGAATAAGAATAAGAATAAGAATAAGAATAAGAATAAGAGAAGAAGAAGAGGGAGAAGAAGAAGAGGAAGGAGAAGAAGAAGACGAAGAAGAAAACGTAGAGGAAGAAGAAGAAGAAGAAGACGAATAAGTCGAAGAAGAAGAAGAAAAGGAAGAAAAAGAAGAAAAAGAGGAGTAGGAGAAGGTAGAAGATGAAGAAGAAGAGAAGGAGAAGTAGAAGAAGAAGAAAAAGAAGGAGACATGTAAAAAGAAGAGGAAGAAGAAGGAGAAGTAGAAGAAGAGGAATAAGAACAAGAAGGAGAAGGAGAAGAAGAACAGGAAGAAGAAGAGGAAGAAGAAGAAGAAGAAGAAGAAGAAGAAGAAGAAGAAGAAGAGGAAGTAGAAGAAGAACAAGATAAAGAAGTTGGAGAAAAAGAGGAAGAAGTAGAAGACGAGAAACAAGTAGAAGAAGAAGAAGTAGAAGAAGAAGACTAAGAAGAGGAACAAGT
>JAIUJO010002979.1:47500-53484 GCA_023846275.1 Vanilla planifolia | reverse complement strand
AAATAGAAGAAGAAATTAAGTCGAAGAAGAAGAAGACGATAAAGAAAAAGAAGAAGATGAAGAAGAAGAAGAAGAAAAAAAAGGAGGAGAAGAAGAAGAGGTAGACGAAGAAGAACAAGATGATGAAGTAGAAGAAGATGAAGAAGGAGAAGAAAAAGCAAAAGAAAAAGAGGAGTAATAGGAGGAGAAGAAGAAGAAGAAGAGAAGGAAGAAGAAGATGATGAAGAAGAAGAAAAATATATGGAAGAAGAAGGAGATGATGAAGAAGAAGTAAAGGAAGAAGAAGGATAAGAAGAAGAAAGAGATGATGAAGAAGAAGAAGATGAAGAAGAAGAATAAGAAGGATAGGAAGAACATGGAGAGGACAAAGATGAAGGAGGAGATGTAGTAGTAATTATAGGAGAAGATGAAGAAGAAGAAGATGATGATGATGGTGTTGATGATGAAGAAGAAGAAGATGAAGAAGAAGAAGAAGATGTTAAAGAAGAAGAAGAAGAGGAAAAGAAGAAGAAGAAGAAAAGAAAGAAGAAGATGATGATAATGATGATGAAGAAGAAGAAGAAGAAGTAGAAGAATAAGATGAAGAAAAAGACGAAGAAGGACAAGATGATGATGAAGAAGAAGAAGAAGGAGAAGAAGAAGAAGAAGTAGAAGAGGAGTAGTAGAAGAAGAAGAAGAAGGAGAAGAAGATGGAGAAGAAGAAGAAGAAGAAGAAGAAGAAGATAATGATGACGATGAAGAAGAAGAAGAAGAAGAACAGGACAATGAAGAAGAAGAAGAAGATGATGAAGAAGAAGAAGAAGAAAAAAATAGAAGAAATTAGACGAAGAAGAACAAGAAGACGTTAAAAAAGAATGCAATGAAGAAGAAGAAGAAGAAGAATAAGAAGAAGAAAAAAAGAAGGAGAAGAATAAGAGGAAGATGAAGGAGAGAAAGATGGTGATGAAGAAGAAAAAGAAGAAGAGACGGAAGTGGAGATGAAGAAGAAGAAGAAGAAGAAGATGGGGAAGAAGAGGAAGAAGAAGAAGATGTCGAACAAGAAGAAATTGCAGAAGAAGAAGAACACAAAGAAGAAGATGATGATCATGTTGAAGAAGAAGAAAGAGAAGAAGAAGAAGAAGAAGAAGAGAAATAAGAAGAAGGGTAGGAAGAGCAAGGAGAGGGCAAAGATGAAGGAGAAGTAGTAGTGATATTAGGAGAAGAAGAAGAAGAAGATAATGATGATGCTGATATTGATGAAGAAGAAGATGATGATGAAGAAGAAGAAGAAGAAGACAAAGAAGAAGGCAAAGATACAGAAGAAGAAGAAGAAGACAAAGAAGAAGATGTTAAAGAGGAAGAAGAAGAAGTTGAAGAAGACGATGAAGGAGAAGAACAAGAAGAAGTAGAAGAAAAGAAAGTAAAAGAAGGACAAGATGAGGAAGAAGAAGTAGGATAAGGAGAAGAAGAAGAAGAAGAAGAAGAGAAGGAGAAGAAGAAGAAGAAGAAGAAGAGGAAGAAGGAGAAAAATAAGAGGAAGAGGAAGAAGAAGTAGATGGAGAAGAAGAAGATAATGAAGAACAAGAAGAAGAAGATGAAGATTAAAAAGAAGTTGAAGAAGAGAAAGAAGAAGAAAAAGAAGAAGAAGAAGAAGAAGAAAAGTAGAAGAAGATGAAGAGAAAGAAGAAGAAGAAGAAGAAGAAGAACATGAAGTAGAAGAAGAAGAAGAAGAAGAAGTTGAAGAAGACAAAGATGAAGAAAAAGAAAAAGAAGAAAAAGAATTGGATGAAGTGGAAGTGAAAGAAGAAGAAGTAGTAAAAGAAGAAGAAGGTGAAGAAGTAGACGTAGAAGAAGAAGAAGGTGAAGAAGTCGAAGAAGAAGAAGAAGATAAAGAAGATGGAGAAGAAGAAGGAGAAGTAGAAGAGGAGGAAGAAGAAGAAGGCACAGAAGTAGATGAAGAAGTAAAAAAGGAGGAAGAAGAAGAAGAAGAAGAGGAAGACAAAGAAGAAGAAGAAGAAGTAGAAGAAGAAGAAGAACAAGAACAAGAAGAAGAAAAAGAAGAAGAAGAAGATGAAGAAGAAGAAGGAGAAGAAGAAGTAGCAGAAGCAGGAGAAGGGGCAGTAGAAGAAGAAGAAGAAGAAGAAGAGGAAGAAAAAGAAGTAGAAGAAGAAGAAGATGATAATGAGGAAGAAGAAGATGAAGAAGAATTAAATGAAAAAGAAGAAGAAGAAGAAGAAGTACAATAAGAAGATGATGAACAAAAAGTAGGGGAAGAACTAGAAGAAGAAGAAGAAGAAGGGGCGGAGGAAAAGGAAGAAGAAGAAGAGGAAGAAGAAGAATTAGAAGAAGAAGAAGAAGAAGAAGAAGAAGAAGGAGAAGAAGAGGAAGAAGAAAAAGAAAAGGAAGAAGAAGAAGGACAAGATTAAAAAGAAGAAGAAGAAGAAGTGGGAGAAGATGAAAAAGAAGAAGAGAAGGAGTAGAAGAAGAAGAAGAGGAAGAAGAGGAAGAAGAAGGAGAAAAATAAGAGGAAGAAGAAGAAGAAGTAGAAGGAGAAGTAGAAAACAAAGAAGAAGTCGAAGAAGAACAAGATAAAGACGAAGAAGAAGAGGATTAAAAAGAAGTTGCAGAAGAGAAAGAAGAAGAAGAAGAAGACGAACAGAAAGAAGAAGTTGAAGAAGAAGAAGAAGCAAAAGAAGAAGAAAAAATAGAAGAAGATGATGAAGTAAAAGAAGAAAAAGGAGTGGAAGTAGAAGAAGAAGAAGACAAAGAAGAAGAAGACAAAGAAGACGAAGAAGAAATACAAGAAAAAGAAGAAGAAGAATAGGATGAAGTGGAAGGGGAAAACGAAGAAGAAGAAGTAGAAGACGAAGAAGTAGTAGTAGAAAATGAAGAAGAGGAACTTGAACAAGATGAAGAAGGAGAAGAAGAGGAAGAAGATGAAGAAGAATAAGAAGAAGAAGAAGAAGAAGAAGAAGAAAAGAAAGAAGATGCAAAAGATGGCAAAAAAGAAGATGATGAAGAAGTAGTAGAAGAAGAAGAAAAAGAGAAAGAAGAAGAAGAAGATGAAGAAGAAGAACAAGAAAAAGATGAAGAAGATGAAGAAAATGAAAAAGAGGGAGAAGAAGAAGTAACAGGAGCAGGAGAAGGAGGAGTAGAAGAAGAAGAAGAAAAAGAAGAAGAAGAAGAAGAAGAAGAACTAGAAGAAGAGGAAGATGTTGAGGAGGAAGAAGAAGATGAAGAAGAAGATGATGATGAAGAAGAAGAAGACGAAGAAGAAGAAGAAGAAAAAGAAGCAGAATAAAAAGATGTTGTAGAAAAGGTAGAGGAAGAACTAGAAGAAGAAGAGGAAGAGGAGAAAGAATTAGAAGAAGAAGAAGAAGAAGAGGAAGAAGGTGAAGAAAGAGAAGGAGAAGTAGAAGAAGAAGGAGAAGAAGAGAGAGAAGGAGAAGAAGAAGAAATAGAAGATTTAGAAAAACAAGAAGAAGATTAAGAAGAAGAAGAAGGAGAAGAAGGAGAAGAAGAAGAAGAAGAAGAAGAAGTGGAAGGCTAAGAAGAAGAAGAAGAAGAAGAAGAGGGGGAAGAAGAAGGAGAAGAAGATTAATAAGATGAAGAAGATAATAAAGAAAAAGAAGAAGAGGAACAAGAAGAAGAAGAAGAAGTCACAAAAGAAGAAAAAGTAGAGGAAGAAGAACAAGATGAAAAACAAGAACAAGAAGATGAAGATAAAGAAGATGAAATAGAAGAAGAAGAAGAAGAAGAAGAAGAAGAAGTGGAAGAAGAAGAAGAAGAAGAAGAAGAAGAAGAAAAAGAAGGAGAAGTAGAAGGAGAAGAACTACAAGTAGTAGAAGAAAAAGAATAAAAAAACAAGAAGAAAAAAGAAGAAGAGGAAGAAGAAGTAGAAGAAGAAGTAGAAGAACAAGAAGGTGATGATGAAGAAGAAAAAGTACAACAATAAAAAGAAGAAGAAAAAGATGATGAAGACTAAGAAGAAGAGTGAGAAGGCGAAGAAGAAGACGAAGAACATGAAGAATGGGAAGAAGGAGAAGAAGAAGACAAAGAAGAAAAAGAAGAAGAAGAAGACGAAGAAGTAAAAGAGGAAGAAGAAGAACAAAAACATAAAAAAGAGCAAGAAGTTGAAGAAGAAGAAGGCAAAGAAGAGGAAGAAGAAGAAGAGTAAGAAGAAAAAGAAAATCAAGAAGAAGAGGAAGAAGAAGAAAAAAAAAACACAAAAAAGAAGAAGAAGAAGAAGAAGAAGAAGAATAAGGAGGAGGAGGAGAAGAAGAAGAAGAAGAAGAAGAAGAAGACGAAGAAGAAGAAGAAGAAGAAGATGATAAAGAAGAATAAGAAGAAGGAAAAGGTGAAGGGGAAGAAGAAAAAAGAGAAAATGATGAAGTAAACGATGAAGAAAACGAAGAAGAAGAAGGCGATGAAGAAGAAAAAGAAGATGACGATGAAGGAGAAGAAGAAGAAGAAGAAGAAGGTGGCGAAGGAGATAAAGATGATCGAGGTGGAGAAAGAGAAGAAGAAGAAGAAGAAGAAGAAGTAGAAGAAGAAGTAGAAGAAGAAGAAGAAGAAGAGGAACATGAAGAAGAATAGGAAGAGGAAGAAGAAGAAGAATAAGAAGAAGAAGGAGAAGGCGAAGAAAAGGAAGAAGAAAAAGAAGAAGAAGAAGAAGAAGAAGAAGAAGAAAAAGAAGAACGAGAAGAAGAAGAAGAAGAAGAATAATAATAATAAGAAGAAGAAAAAAGATGATAGTGATGAAGAAGAAGATGATCATGAAGATAAAGAAGAAGAAGAAGAGGAAGAAGAAGAAGAAAAAGTAGAGGAAGAAGAAAAAGAAGGAGGAAAAGAAGAAGAAGAAGTAGAAGTAATAGAAGAAGAAAGAAAAAAGAAGAGGAAGAAAGAAGAAGAAGAAGAAGTAGAAGAAGTAGATTAACAAGATGGTGATGATGATGATGAAGAAGAAGTAAAAGAAGAAGAAGAAGATGATGATGATGAAGACTAAGAAGAAGAATGAGAAGATAAAGAAGAATAAAAAGAAGATGAAGACGAAGGAGAAGAAGGAGAAGATGAAGACAAAGATCAAAAGGAAGAAGAAGGTGAAGAAGTGAAAGAAGAAGAAGAAGAAGAAGAAGAAGAAGAAGAAGATGATGATGATGAAGATGAGACAGACGAAGTTGAATAAGAAGAAAGCAAAGAAAAAGAAGAAGAAGAAGAGTAAGAAGAAAAAGAAAACCAAGAAGAAGAGGAAAAAGAAGAATGCAAAGAAGAAGAAGAAGATGATGATCAAGATGAAGAAGAAGAAGATGAAGGAGGAGAAGAAGAAGAATAAGAAGATGAAGAGGAAGAAGAAAAAAAAGTAGAAGAAGAAGAAGAAGAAGAAGAGGATGAAGAAGAACAAGAAGAAGGAGAAGGTGAAGAAGGGGAAGAAGAACAAGGTGAAAATGATGAAGAAGAAGACAAAGAAGAAGAAGATGAAGAAGAGGTGGAAGAAGATGAAAAAGATGAAGGCGATGAAGAAGAAAAAGAAGACGACGAATATGGCGGAGAAGAAGAACAAGAAGCAGAAGGAGACGAAGAAGGAGATAAACATGATAGAGATGGAGAAAGAGAAGAAGAAGAAGAAGAAGAGGAAAAAGAGGAAGAATAGGAAGAAGCAAAAGAATAATAATAGTAATAATAATAATAAGAAGGCAAAGAAAAGTAAGAAGAAGAAGAAGAAGAATAAGAAGAAGAAGAACAATGAGAAGAAGAAGAAGATGATGATGACGATGATGATGATGAGGAAGATGGAGTAGGAGAACAACAAGAAGACGAAGAAGATGACGATGAAGAAGAGGAAAAAGAAGAAAAGGAAGAAGAAGATGAAGAAGAAGAAGAAGACGACGAAGAAGAAGAAGAAAAAGGATAAGAAGAAGAAGAATAATAAGTAGAAGGAAAAGAAGAAGAAGAAAGAGAACAAGAAAAATAATTAGAAGGAGAAGAAGATGAAGAAGGAGAAGAAG
>JAIUJO010002979.1:42500-45000 GCA_023846275.1 Vanilla planifolia | reverse complement strand
GAAGAAGAAGAAGAAGAGGAAGAAGAAGAAGAAGAAGAAGAAGAGAGGAAAAAGTAGAAGACAAAAAAGAAGAAGATGAAGAAAAATGAGGATGAGGAGAAAAAGAAGAAGAACAAGAAGTAGAAGAGGAAGAAGAAGACAAAGTAGAAAACGAAAAAGTGCAAGAAGCAAAAGAATTTGATAATAAAGAAGAAGAAGAAGAATAAATGAAGAAGAGGAGAAAGAGGAAGAAGAAGACAAGGAAGTAGTAATAAAAGAAGAAAAAGATGAAGAAGTTGAAGAAGAAGAAGAAGAAGAAGAAGAAGACGAAGAAGAAGAAGAAGAAGTCGAAGACGAAGAAGAAGAAGAAGAAGAAGAAGAACAAGAAGATGAACAAGAAGAAGGAGAAGAAGTAGAAGAAGAAGAATATGCAAAGAAGAAGTAGATGATGAAGAAGGAGAAGAAGAATAAAAAGAAGAAGAAGAAGAAGAAAAAGTAGAAGGAGAAGAAGAAGAAGAGGACAAAGAAAAAGAAGACGAAGTAGAAGTAGAAGAAGATGAAGAAGTAGAAGAAGAAGAAGAAAAAGAACAAGGAGAAGAAGCAAAAGAAAGAGAAGAAGAAGAATAAAAGTAGAAGAAGAAGATGAAGAAGTAAAAGAAGAAGAAGAAGAAGAAGAAGAAGAAGTAGACGAAGAAGAAGAAGAAGAAGAAGAAATCAAAGAAGAAGAAGAAGGCGATGTCAAAGAAGAAGTAGAAGAAGAAGAATAAGAAGAATAGGAGAAGAAGATGAAGAAGATGAAGAAGTAGAAGAAGTTGATAAAGAAAGAGAAGGAGAAGACGAAGATGAAGAAGAAGAAGAAGAGGAACTCGAAGTCGAAGAAGAAGAAGACGAAGATGCCCTACAAGGAGAAAAAGAGGAAGAAGAAGAAGAAGAAGAAGAAGAAGAAGAAAAAGAAGAAGAGGAAGAGGAAGAAGGCAATGATGAAGAAGAAGAAGAAGAAGAAAATGTCCTAAAAGAAGCAAAAGAAGAAGAAGAAGAAGAAGTAGAAGAAGGAGAAGAAGTAGTAGAAGAAGAAGAAGTAGAAGCATAAGACAAAGTAAAAGAAGTAGAAGAAGAAGAAGAAGAAGAAGAAGAAAAGGAAGAAGAAGAAGGAGAAGAAGAAGAAAGAGAAGAAGAAGAAGAAAAAGTAGAAGATGAAGAAGAAAAGAAGAAGAAGAGGAGGAGAAGAAAAAAGATAGGAAGAACAAAGAGAAGAGAAAGAAGATGGAGAAGAAGATATCATAGTAGTAGTAGTAGTAGAAGAAGAAGAAGAAAAAGATGATGATGATGATGACAAAGAAGAAGAAGAAGAAGAAGATGAAGAAGAGAAGAATAAGAAGAAGACAAGGAAGAAGAAGAAGTAGAAGAAGAAGAAGTGGAAAAAATAGAAGAAGAAATTAAGTTGAAGAAGAAGAAGAAGACGATAAAGAAAAAGAAGAAGAAGAAGAAGAAGAAAAAAAAAGGAGGAGAAGAAGAAGAGGTAGATGAAGAAGAACAAGATGATGAAGTAGAAGAAGATGAAGAAGGAGAAGAAAAAGCAAAAGAAACAGAGGAGTAGTAGGAGGAGAAGAAGAAGAAGAAGAAGAGAAGGAAGAAGATGATGATGAAGAAGAAAAAAAAAATATGGAAGAAGAAGGATAAGAAGAAGAAAGAGATGATGAAGAAGAAGAAGATGAAGAAGAAGAATAAGAAGAAGGATAGGAAGAACATGGAGAGGACAAAGATGAAAGAGGAGATGTAGTAGTAATTATAGGAGAAGATGAAGAAGAAGAAGATGATGATGATGGTGTTGTTGATGAAGAAGAAGAAGATGAAGAAGAAGAAGAAGATGTTGAAGAAGAAGAAGAAGAGGCAAAGAAGAAGAAGAAGAAGAAAAGAAAGAAGAAGATCATGATAATGATGAAGAAGAGGAAGAAGAAGAAGTAGAAGAATAAGATGAAGAAAAAGACGAAGAAGGACAAGATGATGATGAAGAAGAAGAAGAAGAAGGAGAAGAAGAAGAAGAAGTAGAAGAGGAGTAGAAGAGGAAGAAGAAGAAGGAGAAGAAGATGGAGAAGAAGAAGAAGAAGAAGAAGAAGAAGAAGAAGATAATGATGACGACGAAGAAGAAGAAGAAGAAGAAGACAATGAAGAAGAAGAAGAAGAAGAAGAAGATAAAAATAGAAGAAATTAGACAAAGAAGAACAATAAGACGTTAAAGAAGAAGGCGATGAAGAAGAAGAAGAAGAAGAATAAGAAGAAGAAAAAAAGGAGAAGAAGGAAGAGGAAGACGAAGGAGAGAAAGATGGTGATGAAGAAGAAAAAGAAGAAGAGACGGAAGTGGAGGAGATGAAGAAGAAGAAGAAGAAGAAGATGGGGAAGAAGAGGAAGAAGAAGAAGATGTCGAACAAGAAGAAATTACAGAAGAATAAGAAGACGAAGAAGAAGATGACGATCATGTTGAAGAAGAAGAAAGAGAAGAAGAAGAAGAAGAAGAAGAAGT
>JAIUJO010002979.1:12500-30000 GCA_023846275.1 Vanilla planifolia | reverse complement strand
CAAAGAAGAAGAAGATGAAGAAGAAGAAGAAGTCAAAGAAGAAGAAAAAAGATGACGAACAAGACGAAGAAGAAGAAGAAAAAGAAGACGAAGAACAAAACATAGAATAAGAGGAAGAAGAAGGAGAAGAAGAAGAAGAGGACTAAAGAAGAAAAAAAAGAAGAAGAAGAGGAAGAAGAAGAAGAAGAAGAAGAAGAAAAAGAAGAAGAAGAAGAAGAAGAAGACGAATAAGAAGAAGAAGAAGTAGTAGTAATAGTAGTATTGGAAGAAGTGGAATAGGAAGAAGAAGAGAAAGAAGTAGAAGATGAAGAAGAAGAGGGAGAAGAAGACAAAGTAGAAAAAGATGAAGAAGAAGATGAATAAAAAGTAGTAGAAGAAGAAGAAGAATTCGAAAACATGATGACGAAGAAGAAAACGAAGAAAAGGAAGAAGAAGAAGTGAAACAAGAAAAAGAAGAAGAAGAAGAAGAAGAAGAAGGAGAAGATGAAGAAAAAGAAGAATTTGTAGAAAAAGAAATAGAAGAAAAAGTAGAAGAAGATGAAGAAGAGGATGAAAAGAAGATGAAGAAGTGGAAGAAGAAGAAGAAGAAGAAGAGGAAGAAAAAGAAGGAGAAGAAGAAGAAGAAGAAGTAGAAGAAGAAGAAGAAGAAGAAGATGATGATGATGATGAGGTAGACAAGAAGAAGAAGAAAAAGAAGTAGTGGAAGAAGAAGAAAAGGAAGAAGACAAAGAATAATAATAATAATACTAATAATGATAATAACAATAACAATAATTATTATTATTATTATTATAATATTGATAATAATAAGAAGAAGAAAATGAATGAGAAAAATAAAAAGAAGAAGAAGAAGAAAAAGATGATGAAGAAGAAGAAGAGAAGGAAGAAGAAGAAGAAGAATAATAAGAAGAAAAAGAAGAAGAAGAAGGAGATGGAGAAAAAGAAGGCAAAGAAGGAGAAGGAGAAGAAGAAGAAGAAAAAAGATGAAGGTGAAGAAGAAGAAGAAGAAGAGGAAGTAGAAGTAGAACAACAAGAACTAAAAGAAATAGAAGAGGAAGAAGAAGCAGAAGAGAAAGAAGAAGAAGAAGAGGAGGAGGAAGAATAAGAAGAAGAAACCAGAGGAGGTAGATGAAGAAGTAGAAGAAGAAGAAGAAGAGGAAGAAGAAGTAGAAGAAGAAGAAGAAGAATAAGAAGCAGAAGAAGGCGAAGGAGAATAAAGACAAGGAGAAGAAGAGAAAGAAAAAGAGGAAGAGAAGAAGAAGAAGAACATGATGATGATGACGAAAAAGAAGAGGAAGAAGAAGAACAAGATGAAGAAGAAAAAGGAGAACAAGAAGAAGTTGAAGAAGAAGACAAAGAAGAAGAAGAAGAAGAAGAAGAAGAAGAGGAAGATGACGAAGAAAAAGAAGAACAAGACAAAGTAGAGGAAGAGGAAGAAGAAGAAGAGGCAGAGGAAGACGAAGAAGCAGAAGAAGAAGAAGAAGAAAAAGAAGAAGAAGACGAATATGAAGAGGAAGAAGAATAAGGAGAAGAATATCAACAAGAAGAAGATGAAGAAAAATAAGAAGAAGAAGAAGAAGAAGAAGAAGAAGGAAAAAAGTAAAAAGGGAAGAAGGAGAAGAAAAAGTAGAAGAAGTACAATAACAACAAGAAGAAGAAGAAGACAATGAAGAAGAAGATGAAGAAGAATAAGATGATGAAAAAAGAAGAAGAAGATGAAGAAGAAGAAGTTGGTGAAGAAGAAGAAGAAGACAAAGGAGAATAAGAAGAAGAAGAAGAAGAAGAACAAGAAGAAGAACAAGAAGAATAGCAAGAAAAAGAAAACAAGAAGAAACAAAGAAGAAGAAAAAAAGAAGAAGAATAAGACAAAGAAGAAGTGAAGAAAGAAGAAGAAGATGATGAAGAAGAAGAAGACAAAGAATCAGAAGAAGAAGAAGAAAAAGAAGATTTAGTAAACATAGAAGAACAAGAAGAAGAAGAAGAAGAAGAACAAGAAGAAAAGGTAGAAGACAATGAAGAATAAGAAAAAGAAGAAGAAGAAGAAGAAGAAGAAGAGGAAGAAGAATAAAAAGAATAAGATTAAGAAGAGCATCAAGAAGAAGAGGAAGAGGAAGAAGAAGAAGAAGAAAAAGGATGAAGAGGGAGATGGAGAAGAAGGCAAAGAAGAAGAAGAAGAAGAAGAAGAAAGTGAAGAAGAAGAAGAAGAAGGTGAAGAAGAAGAAGAAGAAGAAGACAAAGAAAAAGAACAACAAGAAGAAGGAGAAGAAGGAGAAGAAGAAGAAGAGAAATTAGTAGAAGAAGAGGAGGAAAAAGAGGAAGAAGAAGAATAAGAAGTAGAAGAAGGAAAAAAAGAAGGAGGAGAAGAAGAAGGAGAAGAAGAAGACGAAGAAGTAGTAGTAGCAGTAGAAGAAGAAGAAAAAGAAGTGGAGAAGGAAGAAGAAGAAGAAGAAGAAAAAGGAGGAGAAGAAGAAGAAGAAGAGGAAGAAGAAGAAGAAGAAGAAGAAGAAGAAGAAGAAGATGACAAAGAAGAAGAAGAATAAGACGAAGAAGAGGATGAAGAAGAAGAACAAGAGGAAGAGTTAGACAAAGAAGAAGAGGTTGATGATAAAGAAGTAGAAAAAGAAGAAGAAGAATAGGAAGAAGAAGAAGAAAAAGAAGAAGAAGATCAAGAAGAAGAAGAAGAAGAAAAGTAATAATAATAAGAAGAAAAAAAAAGTAGAAGAAGAAGAAGGTGAAGAAGAAAAAGGGGAATAAGGAGAAGGAGAAGTAGAAGAAGTATAAGAAGAAGAAGATGATGAAAAATTAGAGGAAGATGAAGAAGAAGAAGCTGATGAACAAGTAGAAGAAGAAGAAGAAGGCGATAAAGAAGAGCAAAAGGAAGAAGAAGAAGAAGAAGAAGAAGAAGAAGATGAAGAAGAAGAAGAGGAAGAAGGGGAGGAAGAGAAAGAAGAAGAAGAAGGAGAAAAAGAAGAAGAAGAAGAAGATGATGAGGTAAAAGATGAAGAAGAGGCAAAAGACGAAGAAGAGGATAAAGAAGAAGGTGAAGATGAAGAAGAACAAGAAGATGATGATGAAAAGAAGAAGAAGAAGAAGAAGAAGAAGAAGAAGAGGAAGAAGAAGAAGAAGATTAAGTTGAAGAAGATGAAGAGAAAGAAGACAAAGAAGAAGAAGAAGACGAAGAAGAAGAAGAAGAAGATGAAGTAGAAAATGAAGAAGGAGAAGAGGAAGGCAAAGAAGATGATGAAGAAGGAGAAAAAGAAGGAGAAGAAGAAGAGGAAGAGCAAGAATATGGAGAAGAAGAAGAAGTAGAAGCAGAAGAAGAAGATGAAAAAGAAGAAGAAGAAGGAGATTGAGAAGAACACAAAGAACAAGAAGAAGAAGAAGAAGGTGAAGAAGAAGAAGTAGAAGAAGAAGAAGAGGAGGACGAAGAAGAAGAAGAAGAAGAAGTAGAAGAAGAAGATGATGATGAAGAAGAAGAAGAAGAAAAGAAGAAGAAGAAGAAGAAGAAGAATAAGAAGTAGAAGATGGGGAAGGAGAAGAAACAAAAAGCAGAACAAGATGAAGAAGAAGTAGAAGAGAAGAATAAGAAGAAGAAGAAGAAGAAGAACAAGAAGAACAAAAAGAAGAAGAAGAAGAGAAGGAAGAAGAAGAAGAAAAACAAGAAGAATAAGAAGAGAAATGAGACGAAGAAGATGATGAAGAAGAAGAGACAGAAGAATAAGTAGAAGAAGTAGAAGAAGTGAGAAGAAGAAGAAGAAGACGATGAATAAAAAGAAGAATAAGAAGAAGAAGAAGAAGAAGAAGAAGAAGAATAAAAGAAGAAGAAGAAGTTGAACAAGAAGAACAAGAAGAAGAAAATGAGAAGATGAATAGGAAGAAGAAGAAGAAGAAAAAGAAGATGACGAAGAAGAAGAAGAAGAAGAAGAAGAAGAAGAAGAAGAAGACAAAAAGAAGAAGAGGAAGGAGTGGAAGAAGAAAAAATGGGAAGGAGAAGGAGAAGTAGAAGAACTATAAGAAGAAGAAGAAGAACAAGAAGACAAAGAAGATGAAGTTGACAAAGAAGAAGAAGATGATGAAATAGAAGAAGAAGACAAAGAAGTTATAGAAGAAGAAGAAGAAGAAGACTAAGAAGAAGAACAAGACAAAGAAGAAGAAGAAGAAGACGAAGAAGAAGAAGAAGACGATAAAGTAGAACAAGAAGAAGAAGAAGAAAAAGAAGTTGAAGAAGAAGAAGAAGATTAAGCAGAAGAAGAAGAAGAAGAAAGGAAGACGAAGAAAAGGATAAAGAAGAAGGTGAAGATGATGAAGAAGAAGAACAAGATTATGAAAGAAGAATAAGAAGAAGAAGAAGAAGATTATGTTGAAGAAGAAGAAGGGGTAGAAGACGAAGAAGAAGATGATGATGAAGATGAAGAAGAAGAAGGAATTCAAGAATAAGAAAAAGAAAAAAAGAAGAAGATTATGAAGAACAAGAACAAAAAGAAGACAAAGAAGAAGAAGAAGAAGAAGGAGAAGAAGAGGAAGATGGAGAAGAAGAAGAGGAGGAGAAAGAATAGGGAGAAGAAGAAGAAGAAGTAGAAGAAGGAGAAGAAGAAGAAGAAGAAGAAGAAGACAAAGAAGAAGAAGTAGAAGAAGGGGATGAAGAAGACAAAGAAGAAGAAGAAGAAGATGATGATGATGAGAAAGCACATGAAGAAGAAGAAGAGGAAGAAGACAATGAAGAAGAAGAAGAAGAAGAACAAGAAGAAGAACAAGAATAAGGAGAAGAAGAAGAAGAAGATTAAAAAAATAAGAAGAAAAATAAGCAGAAGACAAATAAGAAAAAGAAGGAGAACAAGAAAAAGGGTAAGAAGGAGAAGGAGAAGTACAAGAACAAGAAGACATAGAAGAAGTGGATGATGAAGAAGAAGATGATGATGAAAAAAATGAAGAAGATGAAGAAGAAGAACTTGATGAAGAAGAAGAAGAGGACAAAGAAAAAAAAGAACAAGACAAAGAAGAAGAAGAAGATGATGATGATAAAGAACGATAAGAAGAAGAAGAACAAGTAGTAGAAGAAGAAGAAGTAGAGGAAGATGAAGAAGTCAATGAAGAAGAAGAATAACAAGCGAAAAAAAGTAGAAGAAAAAGAAGAGGAAGAAGAAGAAGAATAAGTAGAAGAAGAAGAAGAAGAAGAAGAAGAAGAAGAAGAGGAAGAAGACGAAGAAGAGGATAAAGAAGATTGTGAAGATGAAGAAGACGAAGTAGAGGAAGATGAAAAAGAAGAAGAAGAAGATGATGAAAAAGATTCAGTTGAAGAAGAAGTAGAGGAAGAAGACGAAGAAAAAGAAGACGAAGAAGAAGAAGAAGAAAAAGAAGAAGAAAAAGAGAAAGAAGAATAATAATAATAATAATAATAATAATAAGAAGAAGAAGAGGAAGGAGAAGAAGTTGAAGATGAAAAAGAAGAAAAAGAAGAAGAAGGAGAAGGAGAAGGGGGAAGAAGAAGTCAAAGAAAAAGAAAATGAAGAATAAGAAGTAGAAGAAGAAGAAGAAGAAGGTGAAGAAGAAGAAGAAGAAGAAGGAGAAAAAGAAGAAGTAGAAGAAAAAGAAAAAGAAGAAGAAGAAGAAGAAGATAAAGAAGAGGAAGAAGAAGAAGAAAACAAAGAAGGCGAAGAAGAAGAGGAGGAAGAAAAAGAAGAAAAGATGAAAAGAAGAAAAAGAAGGAGAAGAAGTAGATTAAGAAGAAGCAGAAGAATGACAAGTAGTAGAAGAAGAAGAATAAGAAGAATAAGAACAAGAAGAAGAAGGCAAAGTATAAGAAGAAGTGGACTAAGAAGAAGAAGAAAAACAACATGAAGAAGAAGTAGAAGAAGAAGAAGAAGAAGAAGAAGAAGAAGAAGAATAAAAAAGAAAAGAAGAAGAAGAAGATAAAGAAGAAGAAGAAGAAGAAGAAGAAGAAGAAGAAAAAGAACTAGAGAAGAAGTAGAAGAAGAAGATCATGATGATGAAGAAAAAGAAGTAGACGAAGAAGAAGAAGAAGAAGATTAAGAAGAAGAAGAAGAAGAAGAAGGAAAAGAGGGCAAGGAAGAAGAAATGAAGACGATGAAGATGAAGAGAAGAAGAAGAAGTAGTAGAAGAAGAAAAACTGGAAGAAGATGACAAAAAAGGGCGAAGAAGAAGAAGAAGAAGACGAAGAAGAAAAAGGAGGAGGAGAAGAAGAAGAAGAAGAAGGGGAAGAAGATGATGATGAAGAAGAAGAGATAGCAGAAAAGAAGAAGAAGAAGAAGAAGAAGAAGAAGAAGAAGAATAAGAAGAAGATGAAGAAGTCGAAGAAAAAGAAGAAAAAAAAGAAGAAGATGAAAAGAAGAAGAAGAAGAATAAGAAGAAGAAGGTGAAGTGTTAGAAGTAGAAGAAGAAAAAGTAGAAGAAGTAAAAGAAGAAGAAGACCAAGAAGAAGAAGAAGAAGAAGTGTAAGAAGAAAACGAAGAGGAAGAAAAAGTAGAAGAGGAAGAAGAAAAAGAAAAAGAAGAAGAACTAGAAGTAGAAGAAGAAGAAGAGGAAGAGAAAGAAGAAGAAGATGAAGAAGAAGAAGATGAAGAAAAAGAAGAAGAAAAAGAAGAAAAAGATGATGATGGTGAAGAAGAAGATGACAATGATAAAGAAGAAGAAGAAAAGAAGAACAAGAAGAAGAAGAAGAAAGAAGAAGAAGAAGAAGTAGAAGAATAAGAGTAAGAATAAGAAGAAGAAAAAGAATAAGAAGAAAAAGAATAAGAAGGAGAAGAAGAAGGGGAGAAGAAGGAGAAGTACTAGAAGAAGAAGAAGAGGAAGAAGAAGAAGAAGAACAAGAAGAAGAAGATCAAGAAGACAAAAAAGAAGAAGAAAAAGAAGATGATGAAGAAGAAGAATTAGTAGTCAAAGTAGGACGAGAAGTAGAAGAAGAAGAATAACAAGAAGATGATGATGATAAAGGAGAAGAAGATGAGGTAGATGAAGAAGTTGATGAAGAGGATGAGGAAGACGAAGAAGAAGAAGCAGAAGAAGAAGAAGAAGAAGAAGAAGGAAAATAATTAGAAGACAAAGAAAAAGCTGAAGAAGAAGGAGTAGAAGAACAAGAAGACGAAGAAGAAAATGAAGGGAAAGAAGGGGGAAGAAGAAGGTGAAGAATAAGAACAAGAAGACCAAGAAGGAGAAGAAGAAGAAGAAGAATAAGTCGAAGAAGATGAGAAAGGAGAAGAAGAAGAAGAAGAACATGAAGAAGTATAAAAGCAGAAGAAGAACAACAAGATGAAGAATGTGAAGAAGAAGAAGAAGAAGAAGAAGAAGAGGAAGAGGAACAAGAAGAAGTAGTAGAAGAAAAAGAAGGAGAGGAAAGATAGGAATAATAATAATAATAATAATAATAATAATATAATAATAATAACAATAATAATAAGAAGAAGAAGAATAAGAAGAAGAAGAAGTAGAAGAAGAAGACAAATAAGTACAAGAAGAAGAAGAAAAAGAGAAAGAAGAAGTAGAAGAAGGCAAAGAAGAAGATGATGACGAAGAAGAAGAAGAAGAAGAAGTAGTAATAGAAGAGGAAGAAGAAGAAGAAGTCATAAAAATAGTAGAAGAAGAAGAAGGAGATCAAGAAGAAGAAGAAGACAAAGAAATACACGAAGAAGAAGAAGAAGAAGAGGGAAGAATAGGAAGAAGAAAAAGAAGAAGTTGAAGTTGAAGAAGAAGAAAAAGGAGAAGAATAAGGAGGAGAAGAAGAAGAGAAATTAGAAGAGAAGAAGAAGAAGAAGAAGTTGAAGAAGAGGAGAAAGAAGAAGAAGAAGAAGAAGCAAATGATGGAGAAGATGATGATGAAGTAGGAGAAGAAGAAGAAGAAGAAGAAGAGGAAGAAGAAAAATTTGAATAAGTAGACGAAGAAGAAGAATAAGAAGATGAAGAAATAGAAGAAGTATAAGAATAGAAGAAGAAGACAAAGATGAAGAAGATGAAGAAAAAGAATAAGAAGAAGAAGGAGAAGAAGAAGGTGTAGAAGAAGAAGACAAAGAAGAAAAAAAGAAATGGAGGAGAAGAAGAAGGGGAAGAAGACGAAGGAGAGGAAACAGAGGGAGAAGAAGACGACGACGACGATGATGATGATGATGATGAAGAAAAGAAGAAGAAAAAGGAGGAGAAGTAGAAGAAGAAGAATGAGAAGAGGTAGTAGACAAAGAAGAAGAAGAAGAAGAGGTAAAAGAAGAAGAAGAAGTAAAAGAAGTAGTAGAAGAAGAAGAAGATGAAGAAAAAGAAAAGAAGAAGAGGAAGTAAAAGAAGAAGAAGAAGAAGAAGAAGACAAAGAAGTAAAAGAAGGAGAAGAAGAAGGAAAATAAGAAGAAGAAGAAGAAGATGGTGAAGGCAAAGAAGAAGAAAACGAACAAGACAAAAGAGAAGAAAACATGATGAAGAAAAGGAAGAAGAAGACAAAAGAAGAAGAAGAAGAAGAAGAAGAAGAAGAAGAAGAAAAAGAAGAAGAAGAAGAAGAAGAAAGAGAAAAAAGTAGAAGAAAAAGAAGAGGATGAAGAAGAAGAAAAAGCATTGGAAGAAGAAGAAGAAGATGACGAAGAGGATAACAAAGTAGATGAAGAAGAAGAAGAGGAAGAAGAACATGAAAAAGAAGAAAAAGAAGAAGATGAAGAAGATTAAGTTGAAGAAGAAGAAGAAGACGAAGAAGAATAAGAAGTCGAAGAAGAAGAAGAAGAAGAAAAGATGAAGAAGAAAAAGAAGACAAAGCAGAAGAAGGTGAAGAAGAAAAGAAAAATTAGATGAAGAAGAAGAAGAGGGAAGATGATGAACAAGAAGAAGAAAGAGAAGAAGAAAAAGAAGAAGAAGAAGAATAAGAAGAAGAAGAAGAAGAAGAAGAAGAAGAAGAGGAAGAAAAAGAACATGACGAAGTAGGAGAGAAAGAAAAAGGAGAAGAAGAAATAAAGAATAAGAAGAAGAAAAAGAAGAAGACGAAAAAGACGAAAAAGAAGAAGAAGAACAACAACAAGAAGAAGAACAAGAAGTAGAAGAGCAAGAAGACAAAGAAGAAGAAGAAGAAAAATAAGAAGAAGAAGAAGAAGGAGAGGAAGAAGAAGAAGTTGAAGAAGAAGAAGAAGAGGAAGAAGAAGATGAGGAAGAAGGCAAAGAAGAAGAAGAAGAACAAGAAGAATAATTTGAGAAAAAAGATGAAGAAGAAGAAGAAGAAGAAGCTTCTTCTTCTTGTTCTCATCTTCTTCTTCATCTTTTTCATCTACTGTCCCTCCTTGTTCTTCTTCTTCTTTCTCTTCTTGTTCTTTTTCTTTCTCTCCTTTTTCTTCTTCATCTTCTTCTTCTTCTTCTTCTCTTCTCCTTCTATTTTTTTTCTTTTTCTTCCCCTTCTTCTTCATCATCCTCTCCTTCCTCATCTTCTTCTACTTCTTAGTCATCTTCTTCTTCTTCTTCGTTTTCTAAATCTTCTTCTTCTACTTGTCCTTCTTTTTTTTCTTAATCTACTTCTTTTTTTGTTCTTTTTTTTTTTTTCTTCTTCTTCTAATTCTAATTCTTCTTCTTCTTCTTCTTCTTCTTCTTTTTCTTCCTCTTCCCCTTCATCTCTTCTTCTCCTTCTTCATAGTCATCTTCTTGTTCCTCTACTTCTTCTAAATCTCCTTCTTCTGCTTCTTCATCTTCTTCTTCCTTTTAATCTACCTATTTTTGTTCCTCTACTTCTACTACTACTACTACTTCTAATTCTTCTTCTTCTTCTTCTTCTTCTTCTTCCTCTTCTTCTGTCCTTCCTCTTCTTCTTCTTTGTCTTCTTCCACTACTTCTTCTAATTCCTCTTATTATTGTTATTATTGTTATTATTGTTATTATTATAATTATTCTTCCTCCATCTCTTCCACGACCTCTTCTTCTTCTTCTTCTACTACTACTACTTTTTCATTTTCTTCATCAATTTCTTCTTCCTCTTCTTCTTCTTCTATTTATTCCTCTTCTTCTTCTTCTTCTTCTTCTTTCCCTTCTCACTTTTCTTCTTCCTTATCTACTTCTTCCTTCTCTTCTTCAACTTTTCCTTCTTCCTCTTCTTCTTTCCATTTCATCTTCTTCTTCTATTTCTTCTCTTTCTTCTTCAACTTCTTCTTCTTATTCTTTTTCATCTTCTTCTTCTTCTTCTTCTCCTTCTCTTTCTTCTTCTTCTCCTTCTTCTCATTCTCTTTCTCCCTCTTCTTCCCCTTCTTTATGTTCATCTTCTTCTTCTTTGTCTTCCTTTTCTTCTCCTCCTCCTCCTCCTCCTCCTTTTAATCCCTTTTCTTTTTCTTCTTCTTCTTCTTCTTGTTGCTTTTCTTTTTCTTCTTCTTTCTACTTCTTCTTCTTCTTCTTCTTCTTCTTCCTCTTCCTCTTCTTCTCCTCCATTTTCCTCTTCATCCACTTCTTCTTCTTCTTCCTCTACTTCTACTTCTTCTTGTTCCTCTTCTTCTTCTTCTTCTTCTTTTCCTTCTTCTTCTTTTATTACTTCTTCTTCTTCATTTTCTTCTACTTCTTCTTCATTATCTTCTTTTTCTTCTTTAAAAACTTCTTCTTCCTCTTCTTCTTCTTCTTTCTTCTTCTTCTTCTTATTACTATTCTTCTTCTTCTTCTTCTACTACTACTACAACTACTACTACTTTTCTTCTTCTTCTTCTTCTTGTTCTTATTTGTCTTGTTCTTCTTCTTTTTCTTGTACTTCTTCTTCTTCTTCTGCTGCTTATTCTACTTCTTCTTCTTCTCCTCCTTCTTCTTCTTCTTCTTCCTCTTCATCTTAAACTTCTTCATTTTCTTATTATTCTTCTTCTTCTCCTCCTCCTCCTCCTCCCCTTACTTTCTCTTCTTCTTCTTTTTTAGCTTCTTCTTCTTCTAATTCTAATTCTTCTTCTTCTTCTTGTTGTTGTTGTTCTTCTTCTTCTTCTTCTTCTTCTTATTCTTCTTCTTCTTCCCTTCTTAATCTTCTTCTTCTTTTTCTTCTTCCTCTTTGTCATCTTCCTCTTCTTCTTCTACTTCTTCTACTCTTTTTTCTTCTTCTTTGTCATTTTCTTTGAATTTTCTTCTGCATCTTCTTCTTCTTCTTCCTTCACCACTTCTTCTTCCCCTTCTTCTTCTTCTTCTTCTTCCTTCTCCTTCTCCTTATTCTTCTTCTTTTCCTTTTCTTCTTCTTCGTCTTTAATTTATTGTTGTTATTATTATTATTATTATTATTACTATTATTATTATTATTATTATTAATTATTATTATTATTATGATTCTTTTTTCTTCTTCTTCTTCTTCTTCCACTTTTTCATCTTCTTCTTCTTCTTCTTCTTCCTCTCATTCTAATTTATCTTCTTCTTCTTCATCAACATCATCATCATCTCCTTCTTCTTCTTCTTCCTCTTCCTCAACTTCTTCTTCTACTTTCCCTTCTTCATAATTTTCTTTTACTACTTCTTCTTCTACTTCTTCTTGTTCATCTTCTTGTTCTTTCTTTCTCTTCTTCTTCTTCTTTTCATCTGCTTCTTTCCCCTCCACATCTTCTTGTTCTTGTTCTTCATGTTCATCCACTTCTTCTTGTAATTATCCTTGCTCTTCTTCTTCTTCTTCAACTTCTTCTTCCTCTTCTTCTTCTTCTTCTTATTCTTCTTCTTCTTCAACTTCTTCTTCCTCTTCTTCTTCTATTTCTTCTTACAATTCCTCTTCTTTTTCTTCTTCTTCTTGTTCTTCTTCTTCCTTCTCTTCTACTTCTTCTTCTTCTACTACTACTTCTTCTTCTTCTTTTTCTTCGTACTTTTCTTCTTTTTCTTCTTGTTATTCCTCTTCTACTTCTTCTTCTTCAACTTCTTCTTCCTATTTTTCTTCATAATCTTCTTCTTACTTATTCTTATTCTTCTTCTTCTTCATCATCTCCTCCTCCTCCACCTCCATCTTCTTCTTCTCCTTCTCCTTCTTCTTTTATTTCCTCTTCTTCTTCCTCTTCTTCTTCTTGTTCTTCTTTTAATTATTCTTCTTCTTCTTCTACTACTACTTCATTTTCTCCTCCTTCTTCTTATTCTTCTTCTTCCTCTTCTCCATCTTCTCCTTCTTCTTCTTCTTCGTCTTCTTCTTCCTCTTCCTCTACTTTGTTTTCTTTTACTTTTTCTTCTTCTTCATCAGTTTCTCCTTCTCCTTCTTCTTCTTCTTCTTCTTCTCCTTCCCTTTCTTCTTCTTCTTCGTCTTCTTCTTATTCTTCTAATTCTTTTTCTATTTCTACTACTTTTTTTTCTTTGTCTTATTCTTCTTCTTCTTCTTCTAATTCTACTTCTTCATCATCATCATCATCATCATCATCTTCTTCTTCTTCAACATGATAATCTTTATCATCAACTTCCTCTTCTTCTTCTTCTTCTTTTTCTTTTTTCACTTCTTCTTCTTCTTCTTGTCCTTCTTCTTCTTCTTCTTCTTCTTCTTCTTCTTCTCCTCTTCTTCTTCCTCTTCTTCTTATTTTTTTTCTACTTTTTCATCTTCTTCTTCGTCTTCTTCTTCTTTTCCTTCTTCTTCTTCTGCTTCTACTTCTTCTTCTTCTTCTTCTTCTTCTTCTATTTCTTCTACTTTTTATTCTTTTTCTTCTTCTTCTTCTTCTTTGTCATGTTCTTCTTCTTCTTATTCTTCTTTCTCTTCTTCTTCTTCTTCTTATTATTTTAATTCTTCTACTTCTTCTTCTTCTTCTTCTTCTTCCTCCTCTTCTTCTTTTTATTCTCTCCTTCTCCTTGTTCTTCTTATTCTTCTTGTTCTTCTTCTTCTCCACCTCCTGTTCCTTCTTCTTCTTCCCATTCTTTTTCTTCTCCTTTTTCTTTTTCTTCTTCTTCTTCTTCGTCATCTTCTTCTCCTTCTACATCTTCTATTTCTTCTTCTTCTGCGTGTTCTTCTTCATCATTTTCTTCTTATTCTTCTTTATCTTCTTCTTTTCTTCTCCTTCTTTTTCTTCTTCTTTATTCTTCTTCTTCTTCATCATCATCTTCAATTTCTTCTTTTTCTCTTCTTCTTCTTCTTCTTCATCTTCTTCTTCCTTTTTTTCCTCTAATTATATTTATTCTTATAATTTTTATTATTATTATTATTATTATTATTCTTTTTCTTCTTTCTCAACCACTTCCACAACCTCTTCTTCTTTTTCTTCTACTTTTTCTTCTGCTTCATCTATATCTTCTTCTGTTCTTCTTCTTCTTCCTCTTCTTCTTGTACTTCTTCCACCTCCTCCTCTTCTTCTTCCTCATAAACCTCTTTTCTTCTACTTTTTCTCCTTCTTTCTCTTCTTCTCCCTTATATTCCTTCCTCTTCTTCCTCTTCTTCCACTTCTTCCTTCTTCTTACTCTTCTTCCTCTTCTTCTTCTCCTCCTGCTCCTTCTTTTAGTTCTTTTTCTTCTACTTCTTGTTCTTTCTCTTCTTCTTCTTCTTCTTCTTCTTCTACTTCTTCTTCTTCTTCTTCTTCGTCATCATCATCATCATCATCTTCTTCTTCTTCTAAATATACTTTTTTTATGTGTTCTTATTCTTTATTTTCTTCTTCTTCTTTTTCTTCTTGTTCTTCTTCTTCTTCTTCTAATTCTCCCTCTTCTTCTTTTTCTTCTTCTTCTTCTTCTACTTCATCTTCTTTTTCTTTTCTTCTCTTCTTCTTCTTCTTCATCATCTTCTTGTTTTCTTCTTATTTTTTTCTTATTGTTAATATTATTATTATTATTACTATTATTATTCTTCCAGCTCTTCCACTTCCTCCTCTTATTCTTCTTTTTCTCCTTCTCCTTGTTGTTGTTCTTCTTCTACTTTTTCTTCTTTTAATCTTTTTCTTCTTCTTCTTCTTTTTCTTCTCCTTCTACTTCTTTTTCTTCTTCTTCTTCTTCTTTTATTTCTTCTTCTTCCTCCTCTTCTTGATCTGCTTCTTCTTCTTCTTCTACTACTACTACTACATCTTCTACTTTCTTCTTCTTCTAGTACTTCTTCTTCTTTATCTTCTATTTATTATTCTTCTAGTTCTCCTTTTTTTGTTTTTTGCTCATCTTCTTCCTCTTCTTCTTCTTCTTCCTCCTCCTATTCTTCTCCTTCTTCCTCTTCTTCTTCGACCTATTGTTCTTTGTCCTCTTCCATTTCTACTTCTTCTTTTCTTCTTCTTTTACTTCTTTCCCTTCTCCTTCTGCTTCTTTGTCTACTTCTTCTTCTTAATCTTCTTGTTCTTCTTCTTCTTCTTCTTAATCTTCTTCTTCTGCTTGTTCTTCTTCAACATCATCATCATCTTCGTTTCTTGGTCGTCTTCTTTTTCTTCTTCTTCTTCTTCATCTTCTTCTAATTCTCCCTTTTCTTCCCTTCTTCTTCTTCTTCTTCCTCTCTTCTTATTATTATTATTATTATTATTATTATTATTATTATTCTTACTATTCTTTTTCTTACTATTATTATTATTATTATTATTATTCCTCCAACTCTTCCACTTCCTCATCTTATTCTTCTTCTTCTTCTTCTTCTTCCTCTTCTAGTCTTTCTACCTCTTAAAATTCTTGTTCTTTTTCTTCTTCTCCTACTTCTTCTAGTTCTTCTATTTCTTCTTCTATTTCTTCTTCTTCTTCTGCTATTTTTATTTCTTCTTCTTCTTCTTATTCTTCTTCTTCATCTTCTTCTTCTTCTTCTTCTTACACCAGCACTTCTTCTTTCTCTTCTTCTTCTTCTTCTTTTTCTTTTGCTTCTTCACCGTCTTCTTCTTCTTTTTCTTCTTCTTCTTCTTCTTCTTCTTCTTCTTCTTCTTGTTCTTCTTCTGCTTATTCTACTTCTTCTTCTTCTTCTTCTTCTCCTCCTCCTTCTTAGTCATCATCATCATCACCTTCTTCTTCTTCTTCTCCTTCTTTCTCTTCTACTTCTTCCACTTCATCCTCTTCTTCTACTTGTACTTCTTCTTCTTCCTCCTCTTCTTATTCTTTTACTTCTTCTTCCTCTTCTTCTTCCTCTTACTTTTGTTCTTCCTTTTCATCATCATCATCATCTTCTTCTTCATCTACTTATACTTCATCATCATCATCTTCTTCTACTTCGTCTTTTTCTTCTTCTTCTTCTTATTCTTCTTCTTCTTCTTCTTCTTCCTCTTCTTTTCCTTTGCATTTTTCTTCTTCTTCTTATTATAATTGTTCTTCTTCTTCATCTTCATATTTTTTCTTCCAACTCTCTTCTTTCGATTCTTTTGCTTCTTCTTCTTCCTCTGCTTCTTGCTACTCTTCATCCCTCTCTTCTTCATCTTCTTTTAGTTCTACTTCTTCTCCTTTTTCTTCATCTCCTTCTCCTTCTTCTTCTTCTCCTTCTTCTTCTTCTTTTTCTTATTATTATTATTATTATTCTTCTTCTTCTTCTTCTTCCTCTTTGTCTTGTTCTTTTTCTCCTTCATTATCATTCCTTTCTTTCCCTTCTTCTTCATGTTCTTCTACATCTCCTTCTTCCTCTTCTATTTATTTTGTTTCTTCTTCATCTTCTTCTTCATCATCTTCTTCTTCTTCTTCATCTTCCCCTCCTTTTTTTCTTCCTCTTTCACTTCTTTTTCTTTTTCTAATTTTTCTTCTTCTTCAACTTCTTCTTCCTCTTCTTCCTTCCTCTTCATCTTCTCCTTCTTCTTCTTCTTCTTTCACTTCTTGTTGTTGTTGTTCTTCTTCTTCCTATCCTTCTCCGTCTTCTTCTTCTTCTTTCACTTCCTATTTTCCTTCTATTTTTCTTCTTGTTCATCTTCTTCTTCCACTTCTTCTTCTTCTTCTTCTTTAATTTTCTTCTTCTTCTAATTCTTCTTCTTCATCTTCTTCGTCTACTTCATCTTCTTCTTCTTCTTGATCATCAACATCATCATCTTCTTCTCCTTCCTCTCCTTCTTTTTCTTCTTTTAAATCGTCTTCTTCTTCTTCCTCTTCTACTTCATCTTCTTGGTTATTTTCTTCTTTTTCTTATTCTTCTTTTTCTTCTTTTTCTTCTTCTTCCACCACTTCTTCATCCTGTTTTTTTCTTCTTCTTTTACTATTTCTTCCTCTTCTTCTTTTTCATCTTCTTCTTCTCCTTCTCCTTCTTCTTCTTTGTCTTATTCTTCTTCTTTTTCTTCTACTTCTTCTCCTTATGATTCTTCTACTTCTTCTTCTTCTTCTTATTCATTTTTATCTTCTTCCTCATCTACCTCTTCTTTTTGTTCAACCACCTAATCTTCCTCTTGCTCTTCTTCTTTGTTTTCTTCCTTCCTCTTCTACTTCTACATCTTCTACTTCTACTTCTTCTTTTTCTTCTTCTTCTGCCTCTTCTTCTTAATTCTTCTTCTTCCTCTTCTTCTTCTTCTTCTTCTTCCTCTTCTTCGTCCTCTTCTTCTTATACTTCTTACTCTTCTTCTTCTTCTTCCTCTTCTACTACTTCTTCTTCCTCTTCTTCTTCTTCTTCTTCTTCTTCTTCTTCTTCTTCTTCTCTTCTTCTTATTCTTCTTCTTCTTCTTCTTATTCCACCTCTTCTTCCTCTCATTCTTCTTCTTCTTCTTCTTATACTTCTATTTCTTCTTCTTCTACAACTTCTACTTCTTCTTCTTCTTCTTGTTCTTCTTCTATTTCTTTTTCTTCTTCTACTACTTTTATTTCTTCTTATTATTATTATTATTCTTCTTCTTCTTCTTTCCCTTCTTCTTCTTCTTCTTTTTCTGCTACTTCTCCTTCATTTTCTTCTTTTTCTTCTTCTTCTTCTTCTTCTACTTCTTCTCCTTCTTCTTCTTCTTATTCTTCTCCTTCTTAATCATCATCATCCTCATCATCTTCTCCTTCTTCTTCTTCTCTTCTTTTTCTTCTTCTTCTTCCACTTCTTCCCCTTCTTCTAGTTGTACTTCTTCTTCTCCTTCCTCTTCGTATTCTTCTACTTCTTCTTCCTCTTCTTCCTTTGCATCATCTTCTTCTTACTTTTCCATTTGTTCTTCCTTTTCATCATCATCATCTTCTTCTACTTCTTTTACTTCTACTTCATCTTGTTCTTCTTCTTCTTCTTCTTCTTCCTCTTCTTTTCCTTTGCCTTTTTCTTCTTCTTATTACAATTGTTCTTCTTCTTTATCTTCTTAATCTTTTTCTTCCAACTCTCTTCTTCCTATTCTTTTGCTTCTTCGTCTTCCTTTGCTTCTTCCTCATCTTCATCCCTTTCTTCTTCTTCTTCTACTTCTTCTTGTTCATCTCCTTCTCCTTCTTCTTCTTCTTCTTCTTTTCCTTCTTCTTCTTCTTCTCTTTCTTCTTTTTCTCCTTCTTCTTCTTCTTTTTCTACTTCTTTTTCTTCTTATTCTTATTCTTCTTCTTCTTATTCTTCTTCTTCTTCTTCTTCTTCTTCTTCTTCTTCCTCTTCTTCCTTTAACACTTTTTCTTCCTCATTGTCTTCTTCTTTTTCTTCAACTTTTTCTTCTTCATTATCATTTCTTTCTTGCCCTTCTTCTTCATGTTCTTCTACATCTCCTTCTTCTGATGAATTTTTCTACTTCTTCATCTGCTTCTTCTTCTTATT
>JAIUJO010002979.1:0-10000 GCA_023846275.1 Vanilla planifolia | reverse complement strand
TTCTTGTTCTTCTTCTTCTAATTCTTAATCTTCATCATCTTCTTCTACTTCTTCTACTTGTTCATGCTTTCTTTGCTTTTTTATTCTTTTTCTTCATCTTCAGCTTCTTCTTCCTATTCTTCTTATTCATCTTCTTCTTCGTCTTCTTCTTCATCTTCTCCTCCTCCTCCACCGCCACCTCCTTCTTATTCTTCTTCTTCATCATTATCATCTTCTTCTTCTTCTACCTCTTTTTCTATTTCTTCTTCTTCTCCCTCTTCTTCTTCTTCTTCTTCTTCTTTTTCCTCTTCCTCATTTTGTCCTTCTCCATCTTCTTCTTAATCATTTTGTCCTTCTCCATCTTCTTCTTCATCATCTTCTACTTTTAATACTACTACTACTTCTTCTTCTTCATCTTCTTCTTCTTCATCTTCTTCTTCTTTCTCTTCCTCTTCTTCTTCTTCTTCTTCTTCTTCTTCCCATTCCTCTTTTTCTTCCTCTTTTACTTTTTTTCTTTTTCTTTTTTTTCTTCTTCTTCCTCTTCTTCTACTTCTTCTTCCTTCCTCAACATCTTCTCCTTCTTCTTCTTCTACTTCATCTTCTTCTTCTTCTTCTACATTATCTTCTTCTTCTTCTTCTTCTTCTTTTTATTTTTCTTCCTCTCCTTCTTCTTCTATCACTTTTTCTTGTTATTCATTTTCTTCTTCTTCCTTTTCTTCTTCTTCTTCTTCGTCTTCTTCTTTTTCTCCTTCTAATTCTTCTTCTTCTTCATCATCATCGTCTTCTTCCACTTGCTCATCTTCTTCTATATCTGCATCTTCTTCTTCTTCTTTCTACACCTCTTCTTCTTCCTCTTCTTTTTCTTCTTATTCTTCTACTTTTTATTTCACTTAATCTTTTTCTTTTTCTTCTTCTTCTCCTTCTTCTTCCTCTTCTTTTCTTCTTCTTCTTTGTCTTCTTCAATTTCTTCTACTTCTTATTCTTCTTCTTCTTCTTCTTCTTCTTCTTCTTCTTCTCCATCCTTCTTGTTGTTGCCTTCCTCATCTACTTCTTCTTTCTCTTCCTCTATGTTTTCTTCCTCTTCCTCTTCTTCCTTCTATTCTTGCTTCCTCTTCTTCTTCTTATTATTATTCATCTTAATTTTCTACTTCTTCTTCGTCTTCTTCTTCTTCTTCTTCTTCTTTCTTTTCTCATTCTTCGTGTCCTTCTTCTTTCTTTTCTTCTTGGTCTTCTTCCTCTTCTTCTTCATCTTCATCTTCTTCTTCCTCTTCTTCCTCTTTTTCTTCTTTTTCTTCTTCTTCTTCTTCTCCCTCCTCTTCTTCTTCTTCTTCCTCTTCTTCTTCTTCTTCCTCCTCCTCTTCTTCGTCTTCTTCTTCTCTTCTTCTTCTCCTTCTTCTACAACTTCTTCTTTTTCTTCTTCTTCATCTTCTTATTCTTCTTCTTCTGCTTCTTCTTCTTCTTCTTCTTCTTCTTCAACTCTTTCTTCTTCCCCTTCTCCTTTTCTTTTTGTATTTTTTTCTTCTTCTTCTTTTTTCATCTTCATCATCTTCTCTTTCTTCTTCTTCTGCCACTACATCTTCTTCTTCTTCTTCTTCTTCATTTATTTCTTCTTCTACTTCCTCTTCTTCTTCTTCTTTTTCGTCTTCTTTCTCTTCTTCTTCTTCTTCATCTTCCTCTTCTTCTTCATCGTCATCTTCTTCTCCTTCCAATTATTCTTCTTCTTCTTCTTCTTCTTGTTTATCAAGTTCTTCTACTTCTTCATCTTCTTTTTCTTTATCATCTTCTTCTTCATCTAATTCTTCTTCTTCTTCTTCTTCTTCTTCTTCTTCCTCTTCTTTTCCTTCTTCTTTCTCTCCTTCTTCTTCTTCATCTTCTTCTTCATCTTCTTCTTCCTCTTCTTCTTCATCGTCTTCTTCTTCTCCTTCTAATTTTTCTTCTTTTTCTCCTTTATCTTCTTCTTCTTCTTCATCATCTTCTTCTTCTTTATCATCATCATCATCTTCTTCTTCTAATTTTTCTTCTTCTTCTTCTTCTTCTTCATGTTCTTCTTCTTCTTCTTCTTCTTCTTCTTCTTCTCCTTCTCCTCCTCCTCCTTCTTCTTCTTCTTTTTCTTTTACTTCTTTTTTTCTTTTCTTATTCTTCTTCTTCTTCTTCTTCCTCATCTTTTTCTTGTTCTTTCTCTACTTTTTCTTCCTCTTCGACTTTTTCTTTTTCTTCTTCTTCTTCTTCATCTACTATTTCTTCTTGTTCTTCACCTTCTTCTTTTTCTTCCTCTTATTCTTCTACTTCACCTACTCCTTCTCCTGCTTCTTCTTCTTAGACTTCTTCGTCGTAATCTTCCTTCTCATCTTTGTCTTCTTCATCTACTTCTACTTTTTCTTCTTCAATTTGTTCTTCTTCTTCCCCTTCTTCGTCAAATTTTTCCTTCTTCTTCTTCTTCTTCTTCTACTTCTTGTTAATCATCATCATCTTTTTCTTCTTCTTCTTCCACTTCTTCTTTCTTTTCTACTTCTTCTTCTTCTTCATGTTCTTCTTCTTCTTCCTCTTCTTCTTTCCCATCTTCTTCTTCTTCTTCTTCTACTTCCTACAACACTTCTTCTTTCTGTTACTTTTCTTGTTTGTCTACTACTTTTTCTTCTTCATCATCATTTTCTTTTTCTTCTTCTCCTTCTTCCCCTTCTTTTGCTTTTGCTTCTTCTTCATCTTCTTCTACATTTTCTTCTTCTTCATCATCATCTTCTTCTTCTTCTACTTTTTTTTCCTCAGCTTCTTGTTCTTCTTCTTCTTCTTCTTCTTCTGCATCTTCTTCTTCTTCGTCTTCTTCTTCTTCTTCTTCTTCTTCATCTTTTCTCTTCTTCATCTTCTTCTTCTTATTCTTCCTATTATTCTTTCCCATCTTCTTCTTCTTCTTCTTCTTCCAATAACACTTCTTGTTCCTATTCCTCTTCTTCTTTTTCTATTACTTCTTCTTCATCAACATTTTCTTTTACTTCTTCTCCTTCTTCCCCTTTTTTTTCTTCGATTTTTTCTTCATCTTCTAATGCATTTCCCTCATCTTCTTCTGCTTCATCTTCTTCTTTTTCTTCTTCTTTTCCATCTTCTACTTCTTCCTCTTGTTCTTCTTCTTCTTCTTTTTCTCTTTCTTTCTCTTCTTCTTCTTCTTCTTCTTCTTCTTCTTCTTCTTCTTCTTCTTCTTCTTCTTCTTCTTCTTATTCTTATTCCTTGTCTTCTTATTCTGTCTTCTTCTTTTAACTCTTCTTCTTCTACTTCTTCTTCTTCCTCTTCTTCTTCTTCTTCTTCATCATCTTCTTTTTCTTCTAATTCTTCTTCTTCATCATCATCATCATTTTCGTCTTCTTCTTGTTCATCTTCTTCATCATCATCATCATCATCATCATCTTCTTCTTCTTCTTCTTCTTCTTTCTACCTCTTCTTCTTCCTCTTCACTTTCTTCATATTCTTCTACTTTTTATTCCTCTTAATCTTTTTCTTTTTCTTCTTCTTCTTCTCCATCTTCTTCCTCTTCTTTTTCTTCTTCTTTTTTTCCTTCATCAATTTCTTCTACTAATTATTCTTTTTCTTCTTCTTCTTCTTCCTCTTCCAATTTCCCATCTTCTTCTTCTTCTTCTTCTTTTTCTTCTTCTTCTTATTACAACACTTCTCCTTCCTATTCCTCTTCTTCTTTTTCTACTACTTTTTCTTCTTCAACATCATTTTCTTCTTCAACATCATTTTCTTCTTCTTCTTCTCCTTCTTCCCTTTCTTTTGCTTCTGCTTCTTCCTTTCCTTCTTCTACCTTTTCTTGTTCTCCTTCTTCTTCTTCTTCTTCTTCTTCTCTCTTCTTCATCTTCTTCTTCTTCTTCTTCTTATTATTTTTCTTTCCCATCTTCTTCTTCTTCGTCTTCTTCTTCTTTTTATTCTTCTTGCAATGACACTTCTTTTTTTTATTCCACTTCTTCTTATTATACTACTTTTTCTTCTTCATCATCGTTTTCTTCTTCTTCTTCTCCTTCCTTGCCTTCTTTGTCTTTGACTTCTTCTTCATCTTCTTCCACATTTTCCTCTTCTTCTTCTTCTTCATCTTCTTCTACATTTTCCTCTTCTTCTTCTTCATCTTCTTCTTGTTCTAGTTCTTTTTCTTCTTCTTCTACTTCTTCTTCTTTTCCTTCTTCTTTCTCTTCTACTTCTTCTTCTTATTATTATTATTATTCTTATTCTTTGTCTTCTTCATTTTGTCTTCACCTTCTTATACTTCTTCTTCTGCTTCTTCTTTTTCTTCTTCTTCTTCTTCATCTCCTTCTTCTACATCTTCTTCTTCATTTTCTTCTTCCACTTCTTTTTATTCTTATTTTTGTTCTTCTTCTAAATCATCACCTTCTTCTTCATCTTATTTTTCTTCCTCTCCTTCTTCTTCCTTCTTCTTCTTCTTTGTCTTCTTTTACTTCTTCTACTTCTTCTTCTAGTTGTTCTTCTTCAACTTCTTCTACTTCTTCTTCTTCTACTTCTTCTTCTTCTTCTTCTTCTTCTATTCCTTCTTCTTCTTCTTCTTTTTCTTCATCAACTTTTACTTCTTCTTCATCTACTTCCTCTTCTTTGTCTTCTTCTTCTCTTTTTCTTCTACTTCTTCTTCTTCTTCTTCTTCTTCTACATCTTCTTCTTCTACAACTTCTTCTTCTTCTTCTTCTTCTTCTTCCTCCTCCTCCTCCTCCTTTTGCTCTTTCGTTTCCACTTCATCATCATCTTCTACTACTTCTTCTTCTTCTTCTTCTCCTCCTCCTCCTTCTCCCTCTACTACTTCTTCTTATTCTTCTTCTTGTTCTTCTTGTTCTTCTTCTTCTAATTCTTAATCTTCATCATCTTCTTCTTAATCTTCTTCTACTTCTTCTACTTGTTCATGCTTTCTTTGATTTTTTATTCTTTTGCTTCTTCTTCAACTTCTTCTTCCTATTCTTCTTATTCATCTTCTTCTTCGTCTTCTTCCTCCTCTTCTCCTCCTCCTCCTCCTCCACCGCCACCTCCTTCTTATTCTTCTTCTTCATCATCATCATCTTCTTCTTCTTCTACCTCTTTTTCTATTTCTTCTTCTTCTCCCTCTTCTCTTTCTTCTTCTTCTTCTTTTTCCTCTTCCTCTTCTTCTTCTTTTACTTTTTCTTCTTCTTAATCATTTTCTCCTTCTCCATCTTCTTCTTAATCTTCTTCTTCTTCTTCTAATACTACTACTACTTCTTCTTCATCTTCCTCTTCTTCATCTTCCTCTTCTTCTTCTTCTTCTGATTCTTATTCTTCTTCTTCCCCTTCCTCTTTTTCTTCCTCTTTTACTTTTTTTCTTTTTCATTTTTTTCTTCTTCTTCCTCTTCTTCTTCTTCTTCTTCTTCCTTCCTCTTCATCTTCTCCTTCTTCTTCTTCTACTTCATCTTCTTCTTCTTCTTCTTCTTCTTCTTTTTATTTTTCTTCCTCTCCTTCTTATTCTATCTCTTTTTCTTGTTATTCATTTTCTTCTTCTTCCTTTTCTCCTTCTTCTTCTTCTTCTTCTTCTTTTTCTCCTTCTAATTCTTCTTCTTCTTCATCATCATCGTCTTCTTCTACTTGCTCATCTTCTTCTATATCTACATCTTCTTCTTCTTCTTTCTACACCTCTTCTTCTTCCTCTTCTTTTTCTTCTTATTCTTCTACTTTTTATTTCACTCAATCTTTTTCTTTTTCTTCTTCTTCTCCTTCTTCTTCCTCTTCTTTTCTTCTTCTTCTTTGTCTTCTTCAATTTCTTCTACTTCTTATTCTTCTTCTTCTTCTTCTCCATCCTTCTTTTCGTTGCCTTCCTCATCTACTTCTTCTTTCTCTTCCTCTATTTTTTCTTCCTCTTCCTCTTCTTCCTTCTATTCTTGCTTCCTCTTCTTCTTCTTATTATTATTCATCTTAATTTTCTACTTCTTCTTCGTCTTCTTCTTCTTCTTCTTCTTTTTTCTTTTCTCATTCTTCGTGTCCTTCTTCTTTCTTTTCTTCTTGGTCTTCTTCCTCTTCTTCTTCATCTTCATCTTCTTCTTCCTCTTCTTCCTCTTCTTCCTCTTTTTCTTCTTTTTCTTCTTCTTCTTCTTCTCCCTCCTCTTCTTCTTCTTCTTCCTCTTCTTCTTCTTCTTCCTCCTCCTCTTCTTCGTCTTCTTCTTCTCTTCTTCTTCTCCTTCTTCTACAACTTCTTCTTTTTCTTCTTCTTCATCTTCTTATTCTTCTTCTTCTGCTTCTTCTTCTTCTTCTTCTTCTTCTTCAACTCTTTCTTCTTCCCCTTCTCCTTTTCTTTTTGTATTTTCTTCTTCTTCTTCTTTTTTCATCTTCATCATCTTCTCTTTCTTCTTCTTCTGCCACTACATCTTCTTCTTCTTCTTCTTCTTCATTTATTTCTTCTTCTACTTCCTCTTCTTCTTCTTCTTTTTCGTCTTCTTTCTCTTCTTCTTCTTCTTCATCTTCCTCTTCTTCTTCATCGTCATCTTCTTCTCCTTCCAATTATTCTTCTTCTTCTTCTTCTTCCTGTTTATCAAGTTCTTCTACTTCTTCATCTTCTTTTTCTTTATCATCTTCTTCTTCATCTAATTCTTCTTCTTCTTCTTCTTCTTCTTCTTCTTCCTCTTCTTTTCCTTCTTCTTTCTCTCCTTCTTCTTCTTCATCTTCTTCTTCATCTTCTTCTTCCTCTTCTTCTTCATCGTCTTCTTCTTCTCCTTCTAATTTTTCTTCTTTTTCTCCTTTATCTTCTTCTTCTTCTTCATCATCTTCTTCTTCTTTATCATCATCATCATCTTCTTCTTCTAATTTTTCTTCTTCTTCTTCTTCTTCTTCATGTTCTTCTTCTTCTTCTTCTTCTTCTTCTTCTTCTTCTTCTCCTTCTCCTCCTCCTCCTTCTTCTTCTTCTTTTTCTTTTACTTCTTTTTTTCTTTTCTTATTCTTCTTCTTCTTCTTCTTCCTCATCTTTTTCTTGTTCTTTCTCTACTTTTTCTTCCTCTTCGACTTTTTCTTTTTCTTCTTCTTCTTCTTCATCTACTATTTCTTCTTGTTCTTCACCTTCTTCTTTTTCTTCCTCTTATTCTTCTACTTCACCTACTCCTTCTCCTGCTTCTTCTTCTTAGACTTCTTCGTCGTAATCTTCCTTCTCATCTTTGTCTTCTTCATCTACTTCTACTTTTTCTTCTTCAATTTGTTCTTCTTCTTCCCCTTCTTCGTCAAATTTTTCCTTCTTCTTCTTCTTCTTCTTCTTCTTCTACTTCTTGTTAATCATCATCATCTTTTTCTTCTTCTTCTTCCACTTCTTCTTTCTTTTCTACTTCTTCTTCTTCTTCATGTTCTTCTTCTTCTTCCTCTTCTTCTTTCCCATCTTCTTCTTCTTCTTCTTCTACTTCCTACAACACTTCTTCTTTCTGTTACTTTTCTTGTTTGTCTACTACTTTTTCTTCTTCATCATCATTTTCTTTTTCTTCTTCTCCTTCTTCCCCTTCTTTTGCTTTTGCTTCTTCTTCATCTTCTTCTACATTTTCTTCTTCTTCATCATCATCTTCTTCTTCTTCTACTTTTTTTTCCTCAGCTTCTTGTTCTTCTTCTTCTTCTTCTTCTTCTGCATCTTCTTCTTCTTCGTCTTCTTCTTCTTCTTCTTCTTCTTCATCTTTTCTCTTCTTCATCTTCTTCTTCTTATTCTTCCTATTATTCTTTCCCATCTTCTTCTTCTTCTTCTTCTTCCAATAACACTTCTTGTTCCTATTCCTCTTCTTCTTTTTCTATTACTTCTTCTTCATCAACATTTTCTTTTACTTCTTCTCCTTCTTCCCCTTTTTTTTCTTCGATTTTTTCTTCATCTTCTAATGCATTTCCCTCTTCTTCTTCTGCTTCATCTTCTTCTTTTTCTTCTTCTTTTCCATCTTCTACTTCTTCTTCTTGTTCTTCTTCTTCTTCTTTTTCTCTTTCTTTCTCTTCTTCTTCTTCTTCTTCTTCTTCTTCTTCTTCTTCTTATTCTTATTCCTTGTCTTCTTATTCTGTCTTCTTCTTTTAACTCTTCTTCTTCTACTTTTTCTTCTTCCTCTTCTTCTTCTTCTTCATCATCATCTTCTTTTTCTTCTAATTCTTCTTCTTCATCATCATCATCATTTTCGTCTTCTTCTTGTTCATCTTCTTCATCATCATCATCATCATCATCATCATCTTCTTCTTCTTCTTCTTCTTTCTACCTCTTCTTCTTCCTCTTCTTCTTCCTCTTCACTTTCTTCATATTCTTCTACTTTTTATTCCTCTTAATATTTTTCTTTTTCTTCTTCTTCTTCTCCATCTTCTTCCTCTTCTTTTTCTTCTTCTTTTTTTCCTTCATCAATTTCTTCTACTAATTATTCTTTTTCTTCTTCTTCTTCTTCCTCTTCCTCTTTCCCATCTTCTTCTTCTTCTTCTTCTTTTTCTTCTTCTTCTTATTACAACACTTCTCCTTCCTATTCCTCTTCTTCTTTTTCTACTACTTTTTCTTCTTCAACATCATTTTCTTCTTCTTCTTCTCCTTCTTCCCTTTCTTTTGCTTCTGCTTCTTCCTTGCCTTCTTCTACCTTTTCTTGTTCTCCTTCTTCTTCTTCTTCTTCTTCTTCTCTCTTCTTCATCTTCTTCTTCTTCTTCTTATTATTATTTTTCTTTCCCATCTTCTTCTTCTTCGTCTTCTTCTTCTTTTTATTCTTCTTGCAATGACACTTCTTTTTTTTGTTCCACTTCTTCTTATTATACTACTTTTTCTTCTTCATCATCGTTTTCTTCTTCTTCTTCTCCTTCCTTGCCTTCTTTTGCTTTGACTTCTTCTTCATCTTCTTCCACATTTTCCTCTTCTTCTTCTTCTTCATCTTCTTCTACATTTTCCTCTTCTTCTTCTTCATCTTCTTCTTGTTCTAGTTCTTTTTCTTCTTCTTCTACTTCTTCTTCTTTTCCTTCTTCTTTCTCTTCTACTTCTTCTTCTTCTTATTATTATTATTCTTATTCTTTGTCTTCTTCATTTTGCCTTCACCTTCTTATACTTCTTCTTCTGCTTCTTCTTTTTCTTCTTCTTCTTGTTCATCTCCTTCTTCTACATCTTCTTCTTCATCTTCTTCTTCCACTTCTTTTTATTCTTATTTTTGCTCTTCTTCTTCTTCATCTTCTACTCCTCCACCACCTCCACCTTCTTCTTCTTCTTCTCCTTCTCCTTCTTCTTCTTCTTCTTCTTCTTCTACTTCTTTTTCTTCTACTTCTTCTTCTATATCTTATTATTATTATTCTTCTTCTAATTCCTATCATTATTATTGTTCTTATTCTTATTGTTCTTTTTCCCCTTCTTATTCATTGTCTCCTTCTCCTTCTTCTTCTTCATCATCATCTTCTTCGTCTTCCTCTAACTCTTCCTCTTCTTCATCCTCTTTTACATTTTCTTCTTCTTCTTTTACTTTTTCTTCATCTTCTTCTCCCTCTTCCCCTTCTTTTGCTTCGACTTCTTCTTCATCTTCTTCTACATTTTCCTCTTCTTATTCTTCATCTTCTTATTTTTCTTCTTCTTTTTCTTCTTCTTCTTCTTATTCTTCTTCTTCTTTCTCTTCTTTTTCTTCTTCTTCTTCTTCTTCTTCTTCTTCTTCTTATTCCTATTCTTTGTCTTGTTCTTTATGTCTTCATCTTCTAATTCTTCTTCTTCTACTTCTTCTTCGTCTTCTTCTTCATCTCCTTCTTCTACATCTTATTATTATTATTATTTTTATTCTACTTCTTCTTCTTGTTTTTCTAATTCTTCCTCACCATCATTGTCACCATCATCATCTTCTTCTTATTCTTCTTCTTCTTCTTCTTCTTCTTCTTCATCTTCTTCTTCTTCTTCCTCTTCTTCTTCTTCTTCTTCAACTTTTTCTTCTAATTCTTCTTTTTGTTGTTCTTCTTATTCAACTACTTCCTCTTCTTCTTCTTCTTCTTCCACTTCTTCTTCCTCTTTTTCTTCTTTTTCTTCTTCTTCCTCTTCCTCTTCTTCCATTTCTTTTTCTTCCTTTTCTTCTTC